>CM035806.1:40134197-40184197 GCA_020466095.1 Chlorops oryzae
CAACTGACCTTTTTAACATGGGCCTGTCTTTGGAGAGGGACTAGTCCGGAAAACGGCAGTTTTTTTTGGGTCAATTGTCGTAATTTTGTCTAGTTCTCCGAATAGTCAAATAAGGAAAATAGAAAACCAATTTCCTTGGATATTCTAAGTTGATGAAAGTGTCATTTACAGACTATCCTTAAACCAACCCGTTTATTACCGACCGCCGGCTAGTCGAATTCCATGGAGCGAACTGCCATAATATAACCGGTAGGATTCGGGCCGGTCAAAGGCCAGTCCTTCTTAGGAAATTGACCGGCTCATTACTGCAGAGTATTTACCACGGTTTGTGGGCTCGAATGAGATAAAAAGTTTCTCAAAAACAGCCAAAATTTGGTTCGCAGCCATATCGTCTAACCGAGACTTACAAAGTCTTATTGATTCATTCAACTGAAAGTGTGCTTCCGTTCATTAAGAATTAATAAATTCGATTTTCACAGAAATTTTTTTTAATAAAAACAAAAAATTATGTTTTAAGCTCATATATGTAATACCCGATGAATGGCGCATGCATCAGCAACGACAACACCAACGCTACTATCAACCCTCTAGTGACTTGTAAAAAAAAGTTCAGTTTCTCATTTCTACACCACAAAAAAAAAAAAAAAACAAACAAACAAAAAATGAAAAAATAAGAACGAAGAAAGAAAGCCAAATTCGACAATAATCAAAGAAAACAAACATTTTATTTAAAAAAAAAAAACACGAATCCTAGCGCTTTACCGTGGATATCAAAATTATTTGGTAATAAAAACAACCACCGTTCCTTAACACTTCCATTTTCCATCGCCTATTCTTGGATGTTCACCCTTGTGGCGCAGTTACTTTAAGAACTTGAACTTGAATAAAGTTCTTCTAGTGCCGAAAGGGGGCATTCACAGTGGCCTCGATAGCTTATTTAATTTTTTCACTGTCATTTTTTTTTTTTCTCCACTGTAAAAAAATTTTTGTTGACATTTTTTACCAATAACCAAATATTTTGAAATTTTAATTATGGTGAGCAATTTGATCGTAGGCTTAATTTAAAAATAAAACCTTTTTATTTACAAATGTTGCCCAATGTTTCCGGTTTTCTTTTGTTTGGAACCTCTTCAGGAGCATCTCGTTTTTTTTTTTTTTTTTTTTTAACTCCTCTGAGGAGAAAAAAACATTTTTGACAAGAGACGTTTCTTACAGTTTAGCCAATCACTTGCACGATTTTTACATTTTCTCAATTAATTTTATTATTTTAACTTAATTAAGTTTTAATCGTGAATTTTTATAAAATTTTCAGTGCGTTATTATGTTATTTACATTAAACCTAGGACAAAAAAGCTCACCATAAAAAAAAACTTCAAAAATTGATTTTCTTTTTTAAAA
Source organism: Chlorops oryzae (assembly GCA_020466095.1). Taxonomy (NCBI): domain Eukaryota; kingdom Metazoa; phylum Arthropoda; class Insecta; order Diptera; family Chloropidae; genus Chlorops; species Chlorops oryzae. Next base: position 40,135,596 of record CM035806.1, read on the forward strand.
TAAAATATAAAAAAATGAAAATTATAAAATCATTAATAATAAAATATTGAAGTAACCGCAATCACTGTGAATACCCTGTGAATTGTAGCTGGCGTCACAAGAATGAATTTCAAACTTTTTCAAATGTCTCTTTAATACTTTCGTTCTTTTTTTCTTTATAGCCTAGACAGACGTAAAGCAAATCGCGATTATACGCCATTTTGTTGATTAAAGATACTTTTTCAATGGATTACAGTGGGATTAATTCCATTTTAATCGAACCTTCAGAAGTGCGATTATTTTCATAGTCCTACTCATTGAGTTAGCAGCACTAACGGGGAATAAATAAGACCTCTACATGTGTATAATTTGTGGAATATAATCAATTAATCAAAGAAGTTGTTTTGAATGGACAAATAATGGATTCTTTTTTCCATTGCACCAAGCTGGTGCATCCTGTTATTGAAACCCGCAAAAATTGTTTTAATAATGTCATTATTATGTTATTCCGCCATTACCCCAACAGAAGTGCAAGCTTCGTTTTAAATGTCTGTCTCCTTTTAATAATGATTCCAATAAGTGCCCTAAGGGGACATCCAACGATTATGTAAGAATAACAGGCGGTTTACATGGGGGAGGGAAGGGGTTGAAAAATTATAACCTAGTATTATAGTACCCAAGGAAGAGAGATTATAAGGTTACGACAATCAGAGTTCAAAATTTGATTCTTCTGCGCATGTAAACTTGTGACGTAGGGTTAAAAGTATTCCGATTGGTTGAAATTATTATAAATTTTTGACAGATGAAAATTTTCAAGACAAAAAATTTAAATTAAAGAATTTATGTGCTTACAGCGTTGCCACTGACTTTCGAAAATCATACTACGAGTTTGAAACATTCACAAAACGTGGTTTTTACATTAACATCGTCCTTAAAATAAGAGATTCTTGTAAAATGACCAACTAACAAAAAAAAAAATTTTATAACCGAATAATGTTCAAGAAAATATTTTAAAAAATTTACACAATTTTGTGGCAGCGCCAACAAAAACGTCACAAGTGCTCGAATATAAATAAAATCTGCGCATGTCGTAATCTTATATTCTATCATTCGAATGATAGTACCTACACATGTGCGAAAATATTGTCTGAAGCTCGTGTAAAATAAATGCGATCGTGTGATCTACGACAATAAGCACACTAGCCAATCAAAAAGGGCCGAAATATGACACGTGATTCACTGCAGTATAAGGTGTTCACCAAAGGTTTTTCAAATTTTCCTAAAAATATATCATCAATAATGGTATTTTGATGAAAGAACAATTAAAAATTATTGATTGACGAGCGCTCAAAATTTGAAACACTTAAAATTTTGATTCCACTTGAAATATTATATATCATTGTTCTGGATAATCGAACGTAATAAGAGCAGGCTGATGTCTGAAAATTCATTCGTGAAGTGGTGCGGGGGTTAAGGGCCAAAAATTGTCCAAATTCTCCCATACGTAATGGACAGCCCTTTGAGTTAAACGCCACTATTTTCATGTCCATCTGTCAGAGTTGATTGGCCAAGTGGATTAACGAAGCATTAATCGCGATTAACCATATACGTCTGTCTACGGTATTATGTCTTTTCTGCTCATTCACCGTCTCCTATTGCGCAGCACTTTTATCCCTTAAACCAGTCAGCATTTATTTTATGCTATTTTTCTTTGGTTTTTGTCAATTGTCATATTAAATTTTTCTTGCTAATCGATAAATTAACTGATGATGATAATTTGTTTCATCTATGAAATCTGTGTACATACATATCTCGTTAACAAAATGCATGGCAGGCAAAGCAAAATTAAAATGGCAATTCAATTCCCTAAATATGGCAACGTTTAAAGCCTTTGATTGGAATAATCCAAATAAAGATCTTCAAAGCTGCTCTATCTTATCGTTAAGAATTCGTTAAAAAGCTGACGGTATCTTTTGCATTCATATTAATAAATAAATGGTTTTTTCTCTGGATTTTAATCTCTGGATATCGCTTTATTTAAAGACACGATTGATAAAAATCTTCCTGATAAAATAGCATTAATAAAATCGTTGACTGGTCCTACAAACACTTTTTTGCTCATTGACCTGAAGAAAATAAATCTTGAGTTGACTTGACAAAAAAAAAAAAAAAAGTGAGAGAAATTTGCATACCGATGATTCTTGCTACCAATTCAAAATATACAGATTATTTTATTTTAGTAGTTTTATTTTTAATTTTAAATATTAATATGTTGAAAATGCTGGCTGGTTAAGGAAACAAATTTTATACCAAAGAAAAAAAAAAAAAGAAAATTCACATGAAAATCTTTTCTTTTCTTTCTATTTGAATTTTTTTTTTTGTTTTTTCCTTTTTTGTTTTTTTTTTGTTTTTGTTTTGTAGCACAACCTCATTCAGAGCCCACCATGGAAAGAGTTTAACTCCAATACGAACTACGCTTTCGATCCTTATGGCGAAACCGAAGAGAAGAACATAACAACAACGACAACAACAATGACATCAAGTAAAGATAAACCGCGTCATCATCGCTCATCGAACAATAGTGGAAGTCATAGTCAACAGACGACACTGCCAATGTCACACTCGCCAACGAGCAAATCACAAATTTACTATGAGAATACCAATGGGGCTGGTGCGGTCGGAAGCGGCGGTGGCGGTGGCGGTGGCAGTGGTCAAAAACGCTCGTCGCGCAGTTCGAACTACGAACGCGATACAGTCGACTACACACGCAGCAATGGCCGTTCGCGCAGTGGTGCCAATGGCAATAGCAATTCTCACTACGATCGCTATGAGCGAAATCACAATGCAGCTGGCTCCAACGAACAACAGGGTGCCCCATATGTGCGTAGCAGTTATGCTGATCGTGCCTACTCGCTGCCACGTCAGCCACGGCAACAGCAGAACAGCAATATGCAACCTTCGGGCTACTATACACAGGATCGTCGTGCACAACGGCCACAGAACGCCGCTCAAAATTACCGCGAACGCGACCGTTCGCGAGACGATCCCCGTCTTAGCTCTTCGAGCGGCGGTGCTGATACGCCCGATTTCTATTTTATGCCGTCGCAACGGAAATACTCTGGCGAAGTGGTGCGAGTGTACGTTGACTACAACAAGGATCCAAAACACTAGCTCCATATGCCACCGAATGTATATATGCTCTCTCTCCTGCCCTCCCGCCATCTCTCCCGCCCGCTCTCTCTCTTTCTCTTTTCTTATCTCTCTCTTTTCTTATCTCTCTCTTTCTTTCTCTCTCTCTTTCTCTCTCTCTCTCTTTCTTCTCTCTCTTTCTCTCTCTTTCTCTCTCTTTCTCTCTCTTTCTCTCTCTTTCTCTCTCTTTCTCTCTCTCTTTCTCTCTTTCTCTCTCTCTCTTTCTCTCTTTCTCTCTTTCTATCTCTCTCTCTTTCTCTCTCTTCTTCTCTCTCTCTTTCTCTCTTTCTCTCTCTTCTCTCTCTCTTTCTCTCTCTCTCTCTCTCTCTCTTTCTCTCTCTTCTCTCTCTCTTCTCTCTCCTCTCTCTCTCTCTCTTCTCCCTCTCTCTCTCTCTCTTTCCCTCTCTCTCTCTCTTTCTCTCTCTCTCTTTCTCTCTCTCTTGCTCTCCCTATCTCTCTCTCTCCTCTCTCTCTCTCTCTCCCTCTCTCCCTCTCTCCCTCTCTCCCTCTCTCCCTAACTCCCTCTCTCTCTCTCCCTCTCTCTCTATCTCTCAACGAGGAGAGCATATAAGAGCACCTTTTTAAGCATAATGAACTGTAGTGTACTCGTTGTTAGCTTCTAAAGTTAACTATGTATGCATACATGGAAGCAATTCATATATGTGTGTAGGGCAACCATCCATATAGGGCAATCATCCATGCAGGACACTCATCCATGCAGGACAATCATCCATACAGGACAATCATCTGTGCAGGAACAGAATTGTTGCAAAATGGGCTTGAAGCAATAATAAAAGTTGCCATACAATTTTAAATCACTATAATAGCTTAAGGAGAAAAATTAAGAAAAACTAAAAAAAAAAAATTCACAAAAATGGTGCGATTTCTAAGGAAAAAAGAATAACAAGGACCCGTAAAAGGCTATTTATGGGAATATAATTCCTAAGTGAGGTGGCCACGGTCGAAGATGTCAGCCGCCCCGGACGTAAAATCATATTTCAATTTTTATAAAGGTCTTTTCAGTTAGAGCGTTAGAGATTGGTGCCCGGACGCCAAAATACATATCTCACTGCGCCACTGCTATCCGTAAAGTACGTTTTGCTGCACATTGAAGTTATTGTTTTGGAACACCGTTTATGGTCAGCGTAAATTTGAAAACGTAATAACACTATCGTATCGTATGGTATATAAAACAAAAGTAATATAATAAAATACGGGAACTCTAATGGCCAAGAGTCGATAAAACTTTGGTGCCTCGTATTTTATTTTAATTCGCCAGATTGGCATCAAATTTATTGAACATATCAATTCATTTTCTGTTGGCTCAATGGCTCAGCTCTTGATGTTATTGATGTTAAAAATATTGAAAGAAAAAAGAGAAGAAAAAAAAAAACAAAACATAAAATCAAAGAAGAGTTGACAAAAACTTTTAGCGTAAAGAAAAATTTAGTCATTTTGTAAAGAGCTCAAATTATGTATTTCTTTTTATGTCCATTGAATTAAGTTGGTTTTAAGTTTTAACAACGAATATATAATACCAAGGACTCGCCATTCAGCGCATGTATGGCAATATCTAAAAGCATAGACTCGTGCGTGAAAACCACGCGAGACGATTTTTGAAGACTTATTGGTATTCCATACTCTTTGGGAGTTGCAACTAATTTATAAAACCCTTACAAATATCAAGCATTATTAAGAGATGTTTGTTTGGAATTTAGCGTAAGACGGAGAATCGAAAACTTCCACAAAATGCAATTCTGCTAATGGCCTAATTACCGCCTCAAAAACTCATTTCGATAATCGCCAAAAAATATTCAGCCCGATTCTAATTATTCCCGGGAATTTTTCCGTGCGGATTTGGAAAAAATTTCTCCCATTTTAAACACACAGGGAGGGGAATATAACGGGGAGCAAGAATACCTTTTTGAAAAAAAAATAAAAATAAAAATAAAAAAAATAAAAATTTAGCCATAGGTCATCATATTATTTTCTTTATTGATGCTTAGAATACTTCCTTTTTCCGCGAAGAAAAATTTCGAAGGAAAAATTCCCGGGGAATATTCATTTAGAACAGGGCTGATTATATCAAAAACGAGGCATTTCCCTTGACCAATAAAAATCTGGTCGCTTAACAGCGTTATTATGAATATTTTAAAATGCTCAAAACTGCGACCCAAATAGACATACTTGAAAGAGTAACCTAGGTTGATATAATCGTTATCATATAACAGCAACTGTAAGCTATGTACAAAGAGCTACTGACATTAGTTCTTTCTATTTCATACAACTTAGATAAGTTGAATAAATTTTGTTTTTCTTTTGTGTAATTTTTTCAGTTTTTAACTAAAAATTGTTGTTTAAGCATTCCACATAAATAGGGAAATGCGACTGTTCAGGTTGTTTCGTATAGCATAACATTGCAGCGAAACGCATGGAAGTCTACATTAGTCATTTGCATAAGGAACTTTTCAAATAATTGAAATGAACTACTTATATTCATAATATATAAATAAACAAATATATATATATATATATAAGTACATAGGTATATATAATTATATACATAATTATATACAAATATATAATATACATAAAATTTATGTCAATAAATTTTATATTAATTTCTAATTTCTTAATAGATCAGTTGCATGATTAAAAAGTGCAAATGGCTAATAAAGAAATAAATTTCTTTAAAGAACATAATTGTTAATATCTCCACTTACATTTTACTCTCTATGCTGTTAAATTATTTAGTGTTGTAAGCAATTATGAATAAAACTTAGTTTTTAAAAAACCCAATTCAAATCGTAATGTCCTCTCTCTCTCTCTCTCTCTCTCTCTCTCTCTCTCTCTCTCTCTCTCTCTCTCTCTCTCTCTCTCTCTCTCTCTCTCTCTCTTCTCTTTCTCTTTCTCTTTCTCTTTCTCTTCTTTCTCTTTCTCTTTCTCTTTCTTCTTTCTCTTTCTCTCTGTCTCTTTCTCTCTGTCTCTCGGTCTCAGCCTCTTTCTCTCTGTCTCTCTCTGTCTCTCCCTCTATCTCTCTATTTCTCCCTTTCTCGCTCTGTTTCTCTGCCTCTCTGTCTTTCTTTTTACTTATCTATTACTACGTTTATACGTGCTCTTCTTTGCAAATAAAAATATGGAGAATGGAGCAATTTTTTGTTGCTCTGTTCCAACCTGGGATGGCATGTAAAAATTTTGATACGTTTTTTATACGTAATTTACGTATAAAACTTTACGTAAATTACATGAAAAAAAAATTAGTTTTTTTACATCAATTTTGTAAAAAATGTGCTTTTTTATCGAATATGAATGAAATATAAGTGTAAAAACTAGAGCTCGAAAATAAGTGTTATTTTGAATTTATTATATTCTTGAAAATAATGTGTGATACAAAATTGTAAAAGCTGTCCAATGACATACATATGATATCTAAAAATCGATCCGTCCGTCTCGTTGAAATCGCCAATTGAGATTTATTTTCAAGAATATAATCTCATGAAATTCAAAATAAAATTTTTTTCCGAGTTCTGGTAAAAACAGAGAAATAAAAATTTAAATCCAACACAGCTTTTAATTATTTAACGTCAATGAGACACGAGATCAGGAAGTATTTTTATTAAGAAATGTAAAATGCTATGCATGTGATGGTTAATCGAGATGACAGTTAAAAGAGAGGGATAACCAAGGCTCGAAGCACAATTTGGTAACATCATTTGTCATCATCGTCGGGTATGACATCGGCCGATCGCAGAGTGAAATAAATATTGACGAGTTTCTTCGATGTCTCGACCGAAAGCCTATTTCTGATGTCATTGTGAACGTATCCCCAATGAGAAAAAAGGCGCTCCAGCTGCGCTGTTGATGCTGGGATTTTCAAAAATTTTATTGCAAACTTTAACAAATCTTGATGATTTTGTTCAGCTGCGTAGTGCCAAAATGTTTTCGTATTTGTTATCTCTTTTCGTTGTAAGGCCTCAAAGGTTCCTTCATTTTGGGTAAACTAGCGGCATGACTCAAGGCCATTGGATTTTAGCTGGTCGAAAATGTAGTCTTTCACTACTTGTTGCTGTTTTGGACTCAATGATCTCCGATGTTTACGCATTTTCGGTGAATATCGATCATCCCTAAGTGAATACATTAACAAATCAGCAGTTGTGAATAGAAAAGAGTTGTATATTTGGTTATTTTTAAGTTTCATACATTTATTACATTTCTTACGTAAATTATGTAAATTTTACGTTTTTTACGTAAATTACATATTTTTATCAAAAACGTGTAATTCTGCCATTCCAGGTTCCAACATTTTCTTTGTTTATCAAATACCCGGTTTTTCATCATTTTATTCCCATTTAATATTATAAAAGTCCAAAGAGACTCGGAATTCTCTTCGACTCGACCAATGCCCGAAGAGAATTGAGAGCTCTGCAGCCCTTCGTTATTCTATAGCACTACCCAGCAGCGAAATGGTCATTGCATGCCAACAACATCGATTCTCAATTGACTACAAGATAATGCAAGTGCATTACCATTTGGGTGAATTTCTACCTAATGTAATCAACTCTAAAATATCGAATACCACATCAACTCTCATTCAATATTCTCGACTTTTTCTACTAAAATGCGTATATTTTTGTATATTCCCAGCAAACATTTACCCTAAACAATTGGAAGTAATTTGCGCCCGCAAATAAAAGGCTTGAAAAAACTGTTTCCCAATTATTGGAATTCGTTTGGAAATCAACACAAAACAAACAAAACGACTCCCTTTTTATTCAATTGAATTTGAGATTGGAAAACATATAAATTAGAGCTCTTAATATTCGGACATTCGAATGTTCGATTTATTCGAGCACGATTTTATTCGAATAGTTAAGTTCGATTTTCTGTAGTCGAATATTCGTTCTCCGTCGAATATTCGAATAGTCGGAAGAAAGCAACTATTCGAATAGTCGCTACTGACTATTCGAATGTTTTAGTACTACAGTACTTCCCGCTTAATTGCAACTCGCTTAATTGCAAAACCCTTATAATTGCAATAAAATTTTTGCAATGAGTTTTCCCCATATAACGTAACATTAATTTCCCCGTTTATTTATCACACGCTTATTTGCCAAACTCTCTTAATTGCCACGGTTTTTAAAAACTACCAATTATAAGAGTACGAAAAAAAAACTCGCTTATCTGGCAACTATGAAAAATTCGATATCTAATTACGATTGAGTGACAATAAGTCCCAGATGTCCGAAAAACTGCATAAAAATTGTTTTCGTAGTCCCTCCTTGGGTAGTGGGAAGTGGTTCAGAAGTTTCAAAATTCACGATTTTTAAAGTTTTTCCTGGATAACTTTTTTACTATACATCCCAGCTTATTGAAATTTGGTGTGTGTATAGCTACCATGTAGACTTAAGCTTTCGCTGAAAAAAAAATTGCGACATCGCTATAACTATGGTCATCATCCTACGCATTTGAAAAAACCACTCTTTCTCTTATTCTCATATCTGTATACAAAAATGATTTTTGCTTCTTCCGATTGTGTATTTTGCCGCCAAATAAAGTCGACACTTAAGGTTAAAATTTGATCAAGACCACCATTCGCGAAATTCGCAAAAATTTGATTTTCACTATTTTGAATTGAGTATTTCGCTGCTAGACAAAATTACCTCTAACGGTTAAAATTTGACCATGACCACCATCCGCGTAAATTTTGTGCTTAATAATAATCTCGAGTTTAAAAGCTAAATCGAAGTACAGATAAGGTATAGCTAGATATCCAAGCTAGAACAAACGAAAACGGCAGGAATTTTCGTTAAGGTAATGTTTTAACATATTTTAGGCTGAGGAAAAGGTATGTGTCATGACAAGTTCCGGTTGCTTCGATCATTCGATTTTGAACGAATCCGAACATTCGAATTCTAACAACTATTCGAATAATCGCAGTATGTCAACTATTCGAATAGTGCTATTCGATTGAGAATCGTACATAAAATCGAGATTCGAAAGTTCGAGAATTCGAACATTCGAACTATTCGAATAATTTTTATAGCCCTAATATAAATCCAAGCAGTCGAATTAAATATTTTCCAAGACTTAACAAGCAGTAACAATCCGATGTAGGCGGGTTCAATCCCCGCTGCGGCGAGCGAAATATTTTTTTTTTTTTTTTTTTTTTTGAATACTTAGGTAGGTAATAATATAAAATTTAAATAATATTTTAAAACTTAGAGGAATAACTAGCTTTCATTCAAACATTTACGCAAAAATAAAAAAAACTCGCAGGCACTTGTGAATGGATTACGTACGTATAATTGTAGTAGAAAAAGATTTTTAGAAAATAACGAAATACACGAAAAAACGCGATGAGAGAGAGAATCCTCTCTCGAAACTCGAGTTTCCTTCCTGAACTCAGGATAGAGAGAGAGAGAGAGAGAGAGTTGTCAAACGGGTTCTAAAAATAGATAACGAGAGAGAAAAATGAGCACATGCCAGCTCTCAAATACTTTTTTCGCTGCAGCGGACTTTCTCACGCCGCCCCGATAAATTTGTCCGGCGTGAAGCGCAATGCCATTCGTGTAGAAATTTCACCGCGCGACTCCATTACAAAGGGAGTCGGGACGGCTCCTTTTTCAAGCGGAGTTCACCTGACATTTTCTGCTGGGGAGCTACTCTGATTTGCATTGACGAAGTTTGTTTTTTACACACACGAACGCAGCCGACCGCGTTTTTCGCACATTTTCTAGGAAAATCGATACTTGGCCGACACTGAGATTAAAGCCGCATATACATATTATATATCGAAAAAGGTGTTCTTTGAACAATTGTAAGCCATCGGAGGAATTTTTCGATTCAAAACTGTGACCTTAGAAATCGCTCGGCTGAACTTTCAAAACTTTCACATAAGCCGGCATTCGAACCGGAATTTTCAACAAACGAAATCCAATTTCACACGTATCTTAGATGCTGAAGTTTTCTGATTCGATTAAGCAAAGAGAGTTGGAAAAAAAAGAAACACGCGCGCAACTTTATTTCTTTTTATTCTGCCATCCCTCTTGAAGACATTTATGCTTACAGACGATCGAGTTAATAACACATTAAATTGTATAAAAAAAAAAGAATTTACAAATATTCGCATTGATTACATGAAAAGTAGAAACAATAGCAAAAGTATCACATATCGTCGCCACTAGCCACTTAAAACTACTGTAAAAACGAATTAACACATTTTGCAATTACATACAATGAATACAACGAGAGAAATAATGCAGAAAATAAAAATTTCCATTCAAACTAAAACGTTTCTCCCATAAACAAAGGACTTTGTCATTTGATTGTTCACAAAATTTTACACATTATAAAAAAAAAAAAACAACATAAACGCCGCTCCTCGTTGGCGAAGCGCCGCTTTTAGTCTTTAGTCTTTATTCTCTACATAACAATGAAATCGCTGAGATTGCGTTCCGGCTGAACCATTTTTTGTGGCATTAATTGAACCAGCTTATTGAACAAAAAAGCACGACGTGCACGCACTCTGTTCGATTTGTCGTCGTTCGAGCAATTATTTTCATTACGGCCGACAACATCATCATCATCATCATCATCATCTTCATTTCGGGCGGTTTGTGTCTGTGTTGCTGTATTCCGACAATTGTAAAAATGTGTATGCATCGAAGCTGTCGAATTGCTGTACGAAGAGAGCTCTGAAGAGATTGCTGCTGGACTCTCATAAGATCCAGTAGATTGATCATCAAAATTAATGACACGTTCAGAGTTTGGAGCAGAGTCTTAATAAAATAAATTGCGTTTTTTTTTTAGACCGTTAACTATATAAATTATTATGAAAAATACAAACCTTCATCTTCATGGCTGGTATCATTTGATTCAACAGGATTGTTTTCTAGTATCTCAACATATTTTTCCTGATCTTCTATTTTGAGGCCAATGAGCGGTGGCGTTATTAGCGGTGTTTCATCGCATCGTTCGATATCTTCTGTTATAAATAACAGCGAAGCTAACTTATGGAACTGAAATTATATTAAATGACGATATGAAGTCCTGATTATCAGTAGTAAATAACAAGCTAAGTTAAATACATTGTTCAATTGCTCCTTATTACTATGGTCAACAACTTCAGCTACTTTCGATCGTAAATACTCCATTGCTTTGAATGGGCTTTCACGTGTCATTTCTTCATAGCGCAATTTCCGTATCAAAAATCGGCATTGGTTGTGGAACTCGATACGTTTTGGCCTATAGGAATAGAAGAGTAAAATTTTTCAAAGAAATGAGAGAGATAAAGAGAGGGAGGGTGAGTGGGAGAGAGGGAGAGAGGGAGAGAGGGAGAGAGGAGAGAGGAGAGAGAGAGAGAGAGAGAGAGAGAGAGAGAGAGAGAGAGAGAGGAGAGAGAGAGAGAGAGAGGAGAGAGAGGAGAGAGAGAGAGAGAGAGAGAGAGAGAGAGGAGAGAGAGAGAGAGCGAGAGAGAGAGAGAGAGGCGCGAGAGAGAGAGAGAGAGAGCGCGAGAGAGAGAGAGAGAGCGGAGAGAGAGAGAGAGAGAGAGAGGGAGGAGGAGAGGAGGGAGGGAGGGAGGGAGGGAGAGGGAGGGAGGGAGGGAGGGAGGGAGGGAGGGAGGGAGGAGGGAGGGAGGGGAGGTAGTATTAGAAACTTACTTTTCTAATTGAAGTGTCCAAAAGTCGTCCAAACGTAACTGTGGCGATTGCGGCTTTGCAGGATTTCCACCAAAGAGGTAATGAAGCTATATATAGAATACAACACTTATAAAAATTTTTATGTTCAAAATCGAAAGTTACCTTTGAAATATCATCAAAAACTAATTGATGAGCATAACGTGGACATGGCTCCAATGTCTCGTCTTCCAGTTCGGAACTTGCGCCGTAGCTCAAGCCACGCGTATAGATATGGGACCATTTATTTGTGTTTAATGAGTAAACCCAAAATGAATTGGCTGCATCCAAATTCTGAATGTCGCGACGATCTTTCTGTTTGCAAAGACTCTATAGTAATGTAAAAAAATATAAAAAAAAGGCTTGAAAAGAGAACATAGATTTTAATGAAATCTCAAATTTCATCATACCGAAAACACATAAATCTCATCGCGATCACAATCGATAGTCGCACGCAGTGTATAGCCCCTTGACGGTTCATTTCGTAAATCATTTGAAGAGTTACTACGATTTAACACAGTTATAACCTGTGTATCCACATCATAAGAGAAAAAATCTTCGATTTCCTCTTCCCGTCGTTGACCACCATAAACATAGAGTTTACGATGTTTCTGTTCAGATTGAAAAAATGTTCAATAAATTCGTAATGTATCATTTCTACACTCACGTTATGAAACAACATGCAATGTGTTATTCTCGATTTGATTGACGGAACATCTGCAAGCGATGCGCTCGGATGATGGCAGTCGACAAGAATTTGAGTCCACGTATTCGTTGCAATATGATATGAAAAGAGTCCAGAATATTCCGATTCATGTGGTAAACACGTCGTATTACCACCACGTGGTGTTAATATTTTACCACCGAAAACATAGATTGTACGCTTATCCGAATCGATGCACATTTGATGATCAAAGACCAGTTGTGGACCGCCGACTTGACTGGTATCATCGCAAATTTGCATCCAAGTAGACGAGCGGGTGTCGTATAAAAAGAAATCGCTCTATGAAAACGAAATTTATTTTCACGCTTTTCCGCAGTATACATACATATGTATGCATCAAAAAATTTACCAACCTTTATATAATCTGACATCCTAGTCGAGTTGTCTAAATATCGTCCAATCATAAATATATTTTCACTAACCGGATCATACACCATTTTGTGGCATGAGCGTGGTGTCGGGCCATTACAGAGCTCAGATTGTTCGCACAAAAGTTTCCAAGAGTTTGTCAATATATCAAAAGCCCATAGATCGCTCAAATCTTGATAACCATCCCAACCACCATATAAATATATGAGACGTTTTTTATTGTTAATCACCATTTGATGACCACCACGGTTACCTAAAAATGTCCTATCAATATACCTGTTGAGTTCAATTTAAAATTTTACCTTCACCTACCCGGTTGAAGTTCAGTTTGTGCCGCTTGCTGTAGCCTCCATATATGCTTATAATCGAGACGATTCAGATAATCATCAATTAAACCGTCTTCTATGCAATTCGATACAATTTGCTCGGTACGCTCGAAGTCACCCTCGACAACGAGACGCTTATGAAGTTCACTAAGATATGGATGTTCCAAGCGCACTTTTGTTTGGGCTTGCAATGCCTTGTACGCTGCATAATAACCCTGTTGTCGAAAATGTTTAAGGCACAATTTAACGATTTCGATCTCGCGCAGCTGAAATGGAAGTTGAACGGTTCTTATACGATAATCTACAATAATGAATGATATACTTATCTATACGATTGATTACCTGATTGTATGCTGTAAGATTTTGACTAGTAAACATGGGATCATCCTGGCCATGCAATTCAATATACCAAATGCTGAAATTGAATGTTGGCCCCCAAGATAATAACGGCACGATTTTCATATACAATATTAGAAGATCGGAACTGTCGTCATCGGTGCGACAGCGTAAATTGAATATTTCAGGTATGTGATCATTACGCAGGCCACCTTCGAGCAATAGGGTCAAACGATCCTCATCCATACCGCCGTAGATACAAAACTTTTTTATGTTACAAACGTGATTCTTCTCGAATTTTCCGAACTTTATTCGTCTCACTACTGCCGGACGTTTCAGCTTAAGCACCAAATACTGTGGTGGATGATTCGTATTGGCAGACCATCGCGATGCTTGATCACTGGGTCGATCCAGAAGTATGTTTCTGAAAATAATCAAAGTAGATAAATTTGAAAAACTGAAAGAAATATTTGTTTTTGTACTTAACATATCGTATTAAATTAAAATTAGTCATGGACACATTTTTATTGAACGACCATCATGAAATACAGTTGATTTCAAAGCCGACCAAAACACCTGTCGTTTGTTTTTTTTTTTTTTTTATATACATATATAGATAATTGCACAAACTTTTTGATCAACCAAGCCCTGCCGTCATAAATACAGCCAAGCACATACATAAACACAAATATTTTGCAATAGATCATGTAATTCCTGTTATTGCGTTTTAGTTGAAAACCTACTCACCTACCGCAACATCGATATAACGGAATTATGCAAAAGGAACCATGCTGTGCTTTGGGCTTGTGCCCTAAATATTTCCAAAAAAAACCTATTTTTCTATACGTACTCAGGGAAGTAATTATTGGAGTAACTGGAAAACCGATGAATTGTGTAGGAAAGTTTGTTGTTCTCGTCGCAGATATTTACTCCAGTCGCCATTTGTATTTGTTTCTATTGTTGAGAAATATTTAAATCGTCGATTTCGAGCCCGTTACCCGTGCAACTATCGACCAGTGATGTGGAATATATGGAGTAACCAGCAATGTTTGTTTCTATTTAATGATTATTCGTGCGTAGTCGTTCATTTCGTATTCACTCTCACATTTCGGCTTCTTAATTGTGTATTGAATTCAAAATGATCTTTGGAATGAATATAGATAAATATAAACAAGTTTAAAAAAAAAAAAACAACAACATCAAAAAGAAAGCAAGAAGATCAAGGAGAAATGAAACGAAAACTTAGATAAAAAAAAATTGATTTTATACTACAATAGTTGAAAAGTATTGAGTAACAACCCTGCAGTAAATGCGGGGCGAATTGACCCCAGCGTCACCACTGTCATTCTATAGACATGGTCAACGAGGAGGTCCAAAGTTCAATTTTCTTGAGCATTCATAAAATGAATTTGCTGCACGAGAATCAGAAGGCTCCGTAGCGTAATGGCTAGCATGTCCGATCATCAATCCGAAGGCTCGTGTTCGAATCCCAGGGCAGGCGAGAAAAAGTGGAAAATTGTAAAATTCTGAGGATTATTCTTATGGATTCTTATGGGTGAGAAGAGAGAAAAAAAAGTTTCCATTCTGAATTCTCGTGAATGCTTTCACAGTTCGTGCGAAAATTCTCATGAATTATATTTTCAATAACTTAATTTTTCCAATTTTTTCGCAAAAAAAAATTAATTTTTTTTAAAGCCTGTTAGACACCTATAATATTACCCACTTAAAAAAAAAAAAAAAATTGGCACCCGCCCGAGCGAGATTCGAACACGGGTCTCCAGGTCGCTAGGCCAGACTCTTCACACTGAGCCATTCGAGCCCTGTGCGCGGCGCTTTCCATTTACGTACTATAGCTAATGAGCTGCCTCTACAGCATCACCAGTTCAATCGTCAACTGGTGTCCGCTCGAACATATGCTCATACAAAGCGTCCATAGGAGAATACATTGGCACGGGTACAGTTGGTCACTAGTGACGGTGACGGAGGAACTAGTGACAGATTGAATCAGTCACTAGTGATAATTACTGCAGGGAATCTATACCCATTAAAAGTGGCCATCACTGCTGAATAGCTTTATAGGGCTCATGATTTTTACGCCTGGTGTACACAGCACTTTGTAACATTTAATACAAAAGAACATGTGTTTGGTTTTATATATCTTCGCGATGGGGAAATCAGAAGTACTTTGATATATCATGTTAATATTTTGTTGTTTTTATGCAGAGATATGTAACTTGCGAGAAAACTGGCATTAAAATCCATAGCATGATGTATACATCGAGCTTTCATTGGCAGGTCCTATAAAAGTTTTAGTAAGTATAGTCAATGACAAAATGTATACAATTTTAAGTATTATTGCAGCGTTCATGCTTAAGCTGGGTACTCACCTGAACAAGTAAGAGCAACGAAAGAATGTAAAATTAATATTTTGTACTTTCATGAACACTAGCAGGTAAGTACGTGCTTAAACTATTTCAGACGTCAAATGCAATCAGCAGTTTGATTAACCGAGATGTTTGCGAATCCGAAAGTTCTTGATTTTAACAAACAAATAGAAGTGAAATAATGGACATGTTGATTATTTCTGTCAAGTTCACTTGATCAGGAGCCATTTTCATATTAGCTTCTATCGGCTACTGAATGTAGCGTTCGTTATGTTGAACCCTTTTTAGTAACCGTTGACCTGCAGTTCATCGTCATATATTTTATATGGGAGTTTACTTCCCTGTTCAGGTGAGTACCCAGCTCTACGTATGAAGTTGTGAAAATGGAGGCATGAATTAATGAATTCACTCGTGACGACAATGCCGCCTGGGATTCAACGTATCAAAACGTCCAATTTGACAATGCAATGTCAACGTGTGACAAAAAAAGCTGGAGAGCAATCGATGTTTCGATCATTGAATTTTTCCTGCGAAAGCAAAATATCGAAAATATCGACTTTTGCAATGAGCCCTTTTACACTAGTCAATTGAAGCGGAGCCGCCAATAACGTTGTGAGTGACAAATTTCACACTTAAGGTAGAAACACTCACGCACTGCGGCGCACTGCGTGGCATGGCATAGCATAGAAAAAATTTGAAGTAAATAGTGAAGCACAGCAATAAACTGTTTGTTTCATATTTTAATTTGCTCTATTTTATTTATGCTTTTGCAAAACTGATGGTTTCCCTATAAGAAACAAATAATAATTTAAGTGACCTTGAACTGGCAGCTTTGCGAGTAATTAATGCAATTTTCAAAACAATAGCAATACTACAGCTGTCAAATTAGCACAGAAATCTAAATTCTATAGAACGCTATGCCATGCTATGATATGCTAATTTTTGACTGTTCGCTTTCATACGTTTTCATGTATTTTGATTTCTATGTGACAGATGGCACTGCAGCTTAGTGCGTGATTATTTCTACCTTTATGCAAATTTGCCATGCCAGTTAGTACTACCAAATTCATTTCACTTCTTTATGGTCCTGAATTGCTGAGAAATGTCCAAGAGTTGACATAATAAAAGTTATTTTTGATTGCTCAAAGTGCTAGATTTCCCGGCTCCGCTTCAATTACTGACCGTCAATTCTTATTTTTTTCCCTTTAAAAGTTAAATACGTGTTTACACGTACGAAAGAGAGCGCAAAACGATTGACCGAGTACGTGCAACTAAGAAGCACTTAATGCTGTAAACATAATAAGGGCGTAAGCGAATATTCGCTTTACGTCGCTGCTTAAATCGCACATGGCTATGCGGGGTTGCCCACAACACAGCGAATTTCGCCGCGTCAATACGCCGCAATAGATTTAATTCTAATGGTAGCGCCGGCGACTGGCGAATAGCTGAATTTACACATCAGAAAACATATGCATTTGTATCAAATCTTTTAGCTTTTGTTTCGAAAATGAGGGTTTGTACTTTCTGCTGGCAATGACTTATATTTTCAATCATATTTTTTCAAAATTCTGAAAATAGCCTGAGTTCGCCATTCGCTGTCATTGTGTTCGCCCGCGCGAATTCACGTGAATTCTTCGTCGTATTCGCCCGGCGAATATTCGCTTACGTCCTTATTCTGTTTACAGCATTATTTTTCTCTACATGCCCGCACTTTACTTGCCTAGAAAGTGAACATTTAGTTTAATAATTGACTGGGGTAAAAGGCCTCAATTCAGCCAAACCTCAGTCGCTGTTCATATAAGGCGACAAATCAGCGCGACAAAAATAGTTTTTGGCAAGGGACGTTCGGGGTAGAGAGAGAGGTCTATATCGTTCGTACTCGGCGATACGCTTTGTGCTCGTCTTTCTCATCATAAAAATAGTGCTGCCGTATTTGGGTAAATGTTTTTCCGATTTTTTTTTTACATATATCTTGTACTCGGTCACCACCAGTGCTGCCACCAAATCTTACATAAATTATACAAAAAATTTATCTTTTCGAACAAAATTATACATATAATTTTTGTAATTATACATAAAAGATACACAAATGAAAATAAACCATTTTGCAAATGGCTCAGCCAGACAGATTTATTACGCTATCTCCCGAACTACTTTTGTGTCCATTTTCAAACTTGCACACTACATTTGAAGCCCTTACAAATAATCCGATAATATTTCGTTAAAAATTTTGCCTCATATATTGTAATAAGTCGGTCAATAAAAATAGGGCCGATAAACTACACCAGCATTCTGACTCACCTAAAACGTTTAAATTAACGTGACCAGGTGGTCCGATTTGGTCGGACTTAGTCCGATTTTTCAAACCTAGGTCCCGATTTTGGCTTCTCGCCAAAAAATAAATATATTGTGGCATTTTGCATTTTACGCGTTACTCCACATTCCTTTTTGGCGCAGTCCAACTGTTTAAAAAAATTTCCCCCTAAAAATCTAGGGAAAACAATTAAGTTGGCAGCACTGTTTTGGACATTAGAGTAAAGGCCTGATTACAATAGGGCAGTATCAGTGGCAGTGGAAGTATTCCGCTATTTACATGGCGCCTCGACAGGCAATAATTATTGCTAGCAATCTGTCAACTTGAGCAATATTGCCATTGGAGACCGCTCATTTTGAAAAGATGGCAATATATGGCAAGCAATATTGCTTCGCTGCGATTGCCAACTTTGAGTTTGGCAATGAGCTGTCATTTTGCTATTTGACAGCCGAATTTCATTTCTATGAAATTTTCAAGCTGTGTATATCGTCAAAATGGAGTGGTGCGTCGCCGATATTATAAGTAATATCTTTACCGATATTCGAATTTCTTTGGGCTATAAAACCTCATAATGTACTGATATGAAAATAATGCGTGGCTTCAAATGGCGAAGAAATTAAAAGGATACTTAAAAAAAAATAATAAAAATTAAATTTGCGAACTGCTTATCTCGAATTTTCTTCTTTGTCACACTCATCGCAAAGTTGTTTCAAGGCATCGAGAGCGCGTGCGCAGCGTAGTAGCCTGTTCGACGTCATTTTGAATATGAAGATGGCATAACATAAAAATCCCACCCTGGCAATATTGCCTCTACCTGGCAAAGCAATTTGACAGATTGCTAGCAATAATTATTGCCCGTCGAGGCGCAGCGTAAAGTATCAACTGAATACTGGGACTGAGACTGCCCTATTGTGGCTATTTACATTAGTCAATTGTTGGCGGTCAATTTTCAGTTTTTAGGAGAGACGAAGTACGGGGAGGTAGAGAAAAGTTGAGGATTTTTTAGTTGCACGTACTCGGTCAATCCTTTTGTGCTCTCTTTCGTTGATTCGAACGTGACGTTGGCTGCGATCGAGTTTTTGACGTCTGCTTCATTTGCTTTCAACGATCTGAGTGTTCACATCGCGGTTTAAAAAAATAAAGGAGATCCTGTAACAACCCCCATTGACTTGCTTTTGTATGATTACAAAATAAAATATTTCCTATATCATTCTTTGCACCGTTTTTTAATGAATTCTTTTATGGAGATCCGATTTCAGGCGAAAAAAATGATAAACTTTTTTTTTTTTTGGTCCGATTTTTTCCGAAAAATATGTGGTCAGGTTAGTTTAAATATATTATTAGCATGACGATGTGGTTTTATGTGCAGCATTTTTTTCTAACCAAAAAGCAAATTTTTGAAAAATAGCAATTCGCCTTAATTATGCATAAATTGTTAGAAAAAGAAATTATACATTGAAGATACAGAAGGAGGCGAAAATATATAGATTTCGTATAATTATCCGCAGAGTGGCAGCACTGCGAATTCTGTATTTTGAACTACACATTATCGAAAGAGGCAATAACTTTTGAATATCGATGCTATCGGTTGCACTATCGTTTGTTTTCCAGCTCTAGTGACAAGTGTCAAAAAGAAAAATTTTTCGCCATTTTTGTGTATTCATGAAACAATAGTATTTTCGTTAAGAAGATACAGAAATCCAATTCTAAATATTCAAAATCATACAGTCATTTTCATTGTATTATTAAAGTGAATAAGCTTAAAAGTGTACATAAAGTGATTAACAAAAAGTTTTGATTTTATTGAATTTTTCAAGAAAAAACCACAAAAAAAGACAGACAAAATGGTAATTTTCCTTAACATTTGCAATGAGACTAATTTGCGATACTTATGATCTATATTTTTGAGTTTGTTGAACTTTCTTTTAGAACTCTGGCAACAAAATTTAGAACTCGGGCAGCAAAATTTAGCACTCGAACAACATATTTAGAGCTCGGGCAACAAAATTAGAATTCGGGCAACAAATTTAGAACTCTGATACCAAAATTCAGCACTCGGGAAACAAATATAGAACTCGGACAACAAAATTTAAAACTCTGGCAACTTTAGAACAGGACAACAAATTTAGAATTCGAGCACCAGACTTAGAACTCTGGCAACAAAATTTATAACTCTGGCAACAAATTTAGAACTCTGGCAACAAATTTAGAACTCGGGCAACAAAATTTAGAACTCGGGCAACATATTTAGAGCTCGGGTAACAAAATTTGGACTCGGGCAACAAATTTAGAGATCGGGCAACAAATTTAGAATTCGGGCAACAAATTTAGAACTCTGGTACCAAAATTCAGCACTCGGGAAACAAATTTAGAACTCGGACAACAAAATTTAAAACTCTGGCAACAAATTTAGAACAGGACAACAAAATTAGAATTCGGACAACGAATTTAGAACTCTGGCAACAAAATTTAGGATTCGGGCAACAAATTTAGAAGTCGGTCAACCAAATTTAGAACTCGGTCAACAAATTTAGAACTAGGGCAATAAAGTTTAGAGCTAGGGCAACAAAATTTAGAACTAGGGCAACAAATTTTAGAACTCGGGCAACATATTTAGAGCTCGGGCAACAAATTTTAGAACTCGGGCAACAAAATTTAGAACTCGGACAACAAATTTACAACTCCATTCTTCTGACATTATCTGACCAAATCCGCTGTCAAGTATAACAAAACTTTGCTGATGAATCTTAAAATTTTTTTCGTAAAATCTAAATTGTCCCGAAGCTTTTGGCTGTTCAATCGAATGCCACAGTTCTGATTCCTTCGCTCTCATAACAAAATGCCTTTTATTTCAAGATTTATTTTATTCCTTTTTGGCTTGAAAACTATGTACTCCTTAAAGATGTTAGGTCGAAAAACAGGCGGAATATTAACAGCCAGAATGGTGTCTGGATGAACAAAATTCCGGAAATCAGGAATTTCAAGGACGGAAATCAATTTAGAAATGCGACGTCTCTAAGACACACGTCAGTTATATTGTTAAAATTAGACCACGTCAGCTGCAG
The DNA here is from genome assembly GCA_020466095.1 of Chlorops oryzae. Taxonomy (NCBI): domain Eukaryota; kingdom Metazoa; phylum Arthropoda; class Insecta; order Diptera; family Chloropidae; genus Chlorops; species Chlorops oryzae. The sequence continues at coordinate 40,156,957 of CM035806.1, forward strand.
AGTATTAATTGATTTCCACTTTAATCGTTAGTGTGCGATTGCGAGTGAAATTAGCATGGGAAAATGCTATTTCGATTTGGAATAATAAATAATGCGTACCTATTGTAAAGACTACTTCTAATTGGCCATTGCCATCCGTTCTAGTACATTACTTTCTTACATTGCTATCGTTTTCGGCACCACTTTTTAATGTTGTTGGATTTGGTGGCGTCACTGCCCAAAGCGAAATTCTCCAAACCAGAAGGGGGTTCATCTAAATCTTAAACAAATAGCAGATAATTTATTCCCTTTAAATCTTTCCAATGATGTTATTTAAAAATGTTATCTTCTTTTTCAGGGTAATGAGACATCTTTGCCCATGGAGATGTGCTCGAATTGTAAGTATTTCGAAAAAAATAATAATAATAATAATAATAATAAATAAAAAATCACCACACCTGTAAATGTACACACGAAAAATAAACCGAAACCAAAATATTTGGAAATAGCTCACCTAATTGTTAATATGAACTACACGCGAAAAAACATACATGTACGTACTTAAGTACGTATTTTGCGTAGCGAAAGACACATTAAAAAGAAATTGTGTTGACTTGTTGCTCTTAACACGTTTATTTATAAAACAACAAGAAATAAAATCAAATTCGCCATAGACGAACATGTGTCTGCGTGTCTAGGCTAAATAGTAGGTATAAAAGAAATTTCAACAATTAGCCTAAAGAGTGAAATTGCATATTTACGATTAAATCGATTTTGACTGTGAAAAACATCGTTGAATGAATTTTCGTCTCTCAAATGTGGGGGGGTATTCACACGACATTTTCAAATAGGAGCAAGCTTGAATGGTTGAGAATTATAATAAGCTTCAATAGAAATGGCAAAACAATTGCTCATATGGAATTCAGATATAAATTGGATATTTGGCAGCGTCGTTCCGCTTAAAATCCGATATACATTTGTATGTACATAACTATTTAGATGAAACCTTGAATTTCAGTAAAATGAGTGAACAGCCTTTGCATTCAAAATATGAAGCTATTGTTTTTATTACAAACATTACTATTGTTCCACCGAGTACTCCAATATAATGACATTTGGTTCCCAAGATACTTTCCGATAAAACTGAACTTCATCGATATCTTGGCAGTCGACCATATATATATCTTTATAAGGTTTTTTTATAATATTGAGAATTAGTCTCCAAGGAGACTCGGATATACCTTCTTTTTTTCTGAGTTAGAAGCATACACACTATCTCATGAGCCAACACAAATTATATATATATATATATATATATATATATATATATATATATATATATATATAATATTGTATGTATGTATGTATCCCACGAAAATACTGATGAATAGCTTTTCCCAATGAAACCACAATTTTTCTCATGAGAAATTCATTTTTTGCAAGGAGAGTGACATACACGATGAGTTACCATTTCATTTGAAAAGAACAGAACGTACGTATATGTGTACTTTGTTATCCAATCTAGACGATGTGGTTTTTAAAGAGTCTTTCTTAGAATAGCAGCACCTTTCCGCTAGTTGATTTCAAAGAAGCGGCTCAGTACCTTTGCGATGAAAGAACCGTACATAAAACAATTTATTTCCCATTATTATTATTTTTCTTTTCTTGCCAAAATACTTCCCAATCAAAGAGGATTTTTTGTTTCTTGTTCTTTCGAAAATTTCATTTAAAATATCAAAATTACTCATGCGTGACATTTTTATTGTAATGCCAAGTTTTCTGTCGAAATCGGACAACTTTGATCCGAAAAATGCGTTCTTGACACTGACATAACAAAGCTAATTAATATCTTAAATAATTAGTGCCCCGATGTCGCTGAAATAGAAAATCGACGGCGATGGCATTCTTTTCATATTCTCCGATGCATATCATTTGAGGCTGTCTGTCAGTGGTAGATCAAAAATTTTGAATTTGGTTTAAACAATTTTGCGTTTTATTTGTTTATTTGTTTATTTTTTATTTTCCTCTTGGGTTTGTTTATCCCAACGTGTGCATTCATCTAAACGGAAAATGAACTTCATTAACGAAAATGTAAATTTCGTGGTTGCAGTGGCGTCTACATTTTTTTTGAATTGATTTATTTTTAAAAGAATCAGTGTTTCATTTTGTTACTGTGCCTAATACCTTGACAAATTTCAATTTCAATTTCCATTTCAATTGTTGTCGGAAAGATGCCTTCAGCGCAGATACAAACATGTGGGCGTTGTTTCAGGTCGAAGGTATTTCAAGTACCCCGATATACATCATATACATACATATACTTATAAGAGGCCATTTAAGAGAGTGCTGTACAATATAGAGGTCATTGTTTTTATTTATTTTTATTTTTTTTATTTTTTATTTTTTATTTTTTTTTTCATTTTCATATTTAATATTAATCCACTTAACGCAATCATTGCCACGCAAAAGCCTTTCTTAGCATTTCATTTGTTCAGAGAACAATTAGAAATTATAAGGTAAGTTAACCAACTCCTAACTATCAAATTTTCTTGTACTTGCAATGTTGAAAAATGTCCTCAAGATATTTCGTAGAATTAAAAAATGACAATCACACAATATTTGCGGCGACCCCATAGTCAATTAAAAAATAACAGAAGCGTTGAAATGCCATTTTTTATGGTGGGCGACGCTTAAAAATAATATTTTATAGTGAAATTGTGGGTTGTTTTCTTAAAATAAGAAATTTTGTTGTATTGTGAAGATACAGAGGTATGTTTATGGTAAAAAATTCAATTGAAAATTGTTTTTCTTGGAAAAACTATGAAGGCCCATACATAAAAAATGCAACGACGTACATTAAGAGATCACATTTTGAGGTGCTCTGAGCTCAAAAGAGTAGGACGAACGGCAACTTTACCTTTTTAATCCTTAAATTGCGTTTAATCTTTTATTCTTAATTAAAAAGAGCTGAGTAAAATGTATTTTTTTTTTTTTTTTTGAATAATCGAATTTTGTCTGTTTTATTCGGGCATGTCACAGAAATCGAATACGATTGAAAACGTACGAAATCAATGAAATTTCCATACAAATTTAAGCGAAATCGAACGTTTTCTGTCGTATTCGATTTCTGTGGCGGCAACATGACATAAGGCACAAATGACATAAGTCACAAAAAAAAATGACATAAGGCCCAAAAAATAAAACCCAAAATTTTATGACATAAGGCCCAAAAAAAAAAAAATGACACAAGGCCCAAAAAAAAATATGACACAAGACCCAAAAATTTCATGACGAAATTGTGCCTTATGTCATATGACATAAAACCCAATTTTAATTTTTTAAAATTTTTGGGACTTATGTCATATGACATAAGGCCCAAAAAAAAAATGACACAAGGCCCAAAATATTAAATTCGAGTTTTTGTGTAACTTTGACCGCCGATATTTCGCAAATGCGGTCTTTCCGCAATTTTGGGTCTAAATTTCCTGGTGACGCTAATCTTTTCCATATAAATTTAATATGGTCTATCTCGATTGGTACTTGACGAAGTCTGTCGGCTATAAAATAGAAAATACTCAAAAACTTATGAAATTTTAATGTAGGACACAGACTTAATGTTTTACGCTATTGTGATGAGGGGGCTTCGCCCCCTGCTCGCTCGCTTCGCTCCGCTTCGCACCCCCGCTTTCTGCACGCGTTTTTTTAATATCGACTTTTTGTGTAATTTTGACCGCCGATTGACCCATTGATTGACCTTTACAGCTTTTCGTTTACAGTTTTTCCTCAACTTTTGCAATAAAATCAATGAACCCACACTGCCTCTTAAAACTAAAATTTCCAAAAATGACATAAGGCCCAAAAATTTGGGTTTTATGTCATATGACATAAGGCACAATTTCGTCATTTAATATTTTGGGCCTTGTGTCATTTTTCTTTTTTGGGCCTTATGGCATAATGACATAAGACCCAAATATTTTTATGACATAAAACCCAAATTTTTGGGCCTTATGTCATATGCCATAAAACCCAATTTTGTATGGAATTTTTTTGGGCCTAATGTCATTTTTTTTTTGTGACTTATGTCATTTGTGCCTTATGTCATGTCCCCTTCTGTGGCATGCCCGATCAATTTTTTTTTTACTACCTTTTACAATATAAATTAACTTATAAAGCATACAAAAATAATTAATGCAGTTTTGTGTTTATTATCCCAAACAAGGAATAAGTGGGCCTTTTAAGGTACAAATGTTCCTCGTAAGGACCACGAAGCCATTATTTTAAATGCCATTTTAGGAGCTTTCCCGATAATGTTTATTGAGCGAATTTTTTGTTTTTGTATAGAAAATTTATCAAATAAAACAACACAAAAACAGTCAGTCGGGTTTGTATCGTCAATACTTTTTACGCTGTAATGGATCGATTAATACATAAATTAAAAATTCCTTTACGTTCGCTTGACATGTCGCTTGAAATTTTATTCTCGGCGCTTGGTTAACTTTTTGCTGGATTTGTCCATATGTATTGATATTGAGACATTTGAAAATTTGACTTCATGTTCAGAGAATTCCCCTATAATAGGCTACAATAGGTATTCCTCGCTCATAAGTATGTTCAGCATTTTCGTTCAGTTTCTAAATTAGAAATTGGCTTTTAGCCAATTCATATTATGTATTAAAACTAAACACCAGCTCTACTTTACCTTAAACCTTATTAAACCGTAATAAAAAATATTCAACACGTAGTAATGTGGTGATGCCAATATGTATTTCTACAACCCAATCGGTTGGTACAAGTCCGTACGTAAAAACTAAAATATTCAAGTCGATGTAGGAGTGCTTATATATAAGTTCCTGTATCATAATTCCGACTGTAATACTAATGCAATTTTATGACTTCTTTTCCCCCCCCCCATCATAGTCGATGCCGATGAGATACGTCGATTGGGGAAACGTTTTCGAAAATTGGATTTAGATAATTCGGGCGCGTTAAGCGTCGACGAGTTCATGTCACTACCAGAATTGCAACAGAATCCTTTAGTGCAGCGTGTCATCGATATATTCGATGCAGATGGAAACGGTGAAGTGGACTTTAAAGAGTTCATTCAAGGTGTCTCACAATTTAGTGTTAAAGGCGATAAATTATCAAAATTGCGATTTGCATTTCGTATATACGACATGGATAACGATGGCTACATATCGAATGGGGAACTGTTTCAGGTGAGCATGATGTCCGGCGAGTTGAAATTCGCGTGATCGATATTCTTATAACTGAAATTCTTTCAGGTGCTAAAAATGATGGTAGGCAATAATCTTAAGGATACACAATTACAACAAATCGTAGATAAGACAATTTGTTTCGCCGACAAGGATGAAGATGGGAAAATATCCTTCGATGAATTTTGTTCTGTCGTTGGCAATACGGATATACACAAAAAGATGGTTGTTGACGTTTAAACTCTCGCTCGCATTATAATATGAGCATATTTAGCGTTTATTTTACGCAAACCGAGGAAGAAGAAAAATAATAAAAAATTAAAAAAAAAAAAAAACAACAACAAAGTCTCTATACCATATTTTTCTAAATATAAACAAAAAGCAAATTTTTTGTTATTAGTAAAATTTAAGCTGATTTTTATAGTGTTTATACAATTTTTGCAATGTTTTCATTTTGTTCTATTTGAAATGTTTTTAAAAGCTGTTTGTCGAAACTGCTTTTTATATTGGAAAAACAACGTTTTTTTAAATTAACGTAATGGTTCACAGCCAGAACAGCACTAAGATGAATCGATTTTCAATAAAAAAAAAAAAAAAATCATATTTGCCATAACATTTTCCAATCTCCAATAACAATTTTTTTTTTTTGTTTAGAGTAGTGAGGAGCGTTTGTAGACCATTGGCAACTTAGTTCATGTTAAGTGATTGTTATTATTAAAATAAAATTCCCCATGTGTGGAACCTCTCCTAATGCGACACTTTCTTCGAGCGGACAAAAGAACCAAGCATTTTTTTTTTTTTTTTTGTAAAAATCAAACTCCCGTGTGAAAAGACTCTTTATAAAGAAGGCAAAAAAAAAAAAATAAATAAATAAAAAATGTGCGACCAATGGTTTACACACATGGGGGATTTCAATGCATTTGGTTTTTGTACTTTTTTTTATTCTTTGGATAAGAAAAATTGAATTCAATATTTTTTCATTTGAAAACTATATTTGAAATCATAAAATAATATTTAATGCAAAAACTTTTCGCTAAAAACAAAAAAGAGGTTGCAATTGTCTAAAAACCTATTTTAATTCAATATAATCTAATCAGTTTATAATTGTCAAAATGATGAAAATGAGATACGATTACACTTCCTTAACGTAAAGTTTTATATACATGTGTGTTACTAAATATTGAAAAACGCTCCCATATATTATTTTTAATTTTTTTTTTTTAAGAGTCTCTTTTTTATTAAATACAAAAAGGCCTTATGGATTTTAAACTCGAAGATTTCTTCACTGAAAAAAACAAACAATCTATAACCGTTTATCGTAATGAAAGAAGAGAATCTTTTATTGTTTTTGAATAATCTAGTCCTCAATTCAAACATCAAATGTTTATGTTTACACACAACTTATTTATAAAATACATAAAAGAATGGAAAGTAAAACAGAACCAAGAAAACTCGCTTATGTTTTTCTTTTAATCAATAAATGAAATTTTGCGATTATTTCAGTTCTAATTTAATTAGTATTTGCAAAAAAAATTGCTTACGTAAAAAAATTGCAGCAGTTTTTCATTTCCGCTTTTCTACTGTTTCATGTTTTTTTTTTTTTTTTTTTTTTTTTTTTTTTTTTTTGTGAAAAAACAAGTCATGATATTTTATACCACAAAAAGAAAAAAAGAAAAATCATTTAAAATCAAAATGGCACACACTCCAATATTTTTTCCATCAAAATACACAGCAAGTCAGTCATCCAAAGAATACTTGTTAGCGTATCGTCCCGCGTGTCGTGTGTAGGGAATTTTAAATTTTTATTTTCGTAATTTTCCTTTTTATTTTGTCGATAAACTCGCTCTTCCAATTACCCCAATCGTGAAGCAAGGCTACCGAAAATAATTGATGGGACAAAAACGCTGTTAAGAAAAAAAAATAAGAAAAAAAAAACAAAACAAAAAAAACAAAAACAACAAACACATAGAACGTAGTGTTTTTTCCAACGAATTAGCATTTGTAGCCTTTCTGTGGGATTGTTGCAAATGCGAGGGCAGTAAAGTGGCGAATATACAACTGCATTCGATTCGAACGTTTATAAATCCAAATAATGACAATGAAAACAGTGCAAAGCTTCGAGTATTTTATATCTCTCCTTTGCTCTTTGCGACGAAAATGGAAGAACATTCTCTCCAACTTTGAAATCAATATTTTTGTGCCTATCACTGCCCTTACAATTAATTATATGTAGTTGTCTTCGATGAATATTTACATGCCATTTAAATGATAGTTTCCTTCTATAATTGTTCATTGATTTTATTAAGACAGATTTTCTTTGCATTTTTTTTCGTCCAGTCATTCGGATATTAATTTAAAACTTTAAGGGAAAAAAATCAATGACTCCAGCTCAAGCAGTTTTTTTTGTTTTTTATTTTTATTTATTTTTTCAAATTTTTTTCAACGGTAAGTAAGTACGCTGCTTGAAAATCACATTCGACATTCATTATAATAAAATCAATCTGCTTTAATAGTTAAAAAAATAAAAAAGAAAACTGAAAGAGGGAAAACTTTAAAGAAGAACTATCTTCGAATTGAATTTTGTGCATATTTTCAAAGAAAACACCTTGTATATTGTTAGTGAAAATTATTCATAATTAATTTCGACTAAACATACATTTGTATGTAAATACATAATATTAAGTCTAACATATTGAATTCTCTTGCAATATTAACATAAATAATTACAAAAATTATACAAAACACATTTAATAACATGTAACATGTAATAACTACTTTACAATATATACATACATTAATATCTAATGTCTTTTCTACTTACGCATTACGAAAGTCAAAGTTAAATTTAAAAAGAAGAAGAAGAAAAAAGAGAAAAAATATTCAAATTAGATAAATATGTAATTGTAGCGATTTTTTTATTCAAAAAGTTCGAGATTACTCAAAGTTGAATCATTGCAGTGGCAGTGCAATACAAATACTTCATTTATTGCGATTTTTAAACGAAATATATATAAACTAATGAGAGTAACCAAATATTAACCGATCGATGCTAGCATTAAATTTCTTTTGTAAAGTCAGTATTTCAAAATTTGAACATAATTAAAAATAATATGAAGAAAAAAAAAAAAAAAAAAAAACAAACAAAAATTGATACACCCATTTTTATGATGAAAATACCGAAAATTTGGTTGAAATTTATATCCCTGTAATAAAAATTTGCTTCGCGAGAACTATTATACTAGCTTTAATTCAAATTTTAATTGAACCTCGTGAAAAAATGCACTTCACACTTTATTCAGGATAGGTAAAATTATCTTAAAATGAGCCTTTATACATGAATAATTCGAACGAAATGGCAAAGAGAATAACACTCGCAGTATGGAAAATATATTTTACAACAAAATATTTTTATCGGTGCGTAGTTTTATGCGTTTTTAATTGCCGAACCAACAAATGTCACAAAGATTTAAAACAAATATTTGTTTTTTGAAGTATAATGATATTACTCTATTTGATGGCTTTAAATTTTTTATTTGTTTTTACATTCGAATTGAATCGTTCGAGAAGTCATCATATATGTTTTAAGGTGCAACTCCATAAACGACGGAAAGGACGGTTGTTGAATTGAATTGAATTGAATTGAATCAACGTATTGAAATGTATTTAAATGGAAGCAGCTACATTTCTTCCGCGTCAAACGCCTGAAAATTTGAAATAATTTCAACTTGGCCGCGTTCACCGCAACAACCGACCTTTCCGTCGTTTATGGAGTTTATGGAGCCTTCAGCATTTTCAATCATTGGGATTTATTTATTAATAAAAGATTTTTTTTTTCGAATTTTTGAAACCTCATTGAAACGCTGCCTTAACCTCATATATTTATATTAAAAAAATAACAAATAAAATAACGTACTTAAAGCCTTCAAAGGTTCACTCACACCAATTTACAAATTATAAATAATGAGCAAGACCATGAAAGTTTAGAAAATACAGATTGTCAAACTGAAAAGAATTAAAAATTATAGATAAATAATTTCGTGGGATTCAAAACGAATAAAATGTGCACTTCATTATTATATATATATATATATATATATATATATATATATATATATATATATATATATATATATATATATAACGTTAATTTTTATGCAATCGCACTTAAATACATATAGGTACATAGTAATTTTTTATGAGTACCACGTTGCAATGGAATTTTCAAGCGTTACAAATCTTACAAGTTCAGATAAATTATTACAAAACCTTAAAAATTAAATAATAATTAAAAAAATAACAAAAATTAACAAATGACTAAATAACTAAATAAATAAATATTAATAATTAAAAGTAATAATAATACAAAATAAATAATAATAATAATAATAGGCAGTAATAATAATAATTATTATTATTTAATTGCTCAGATTACCTGGGTGCGTTGCAATTTCACCCGGGCGTTAACCAAGGCAAAATTATTGTTATTATTATTATTATTGTTGTTATTATTATTATTATTATTATATTATTATTATTGTTATTTATTATTATTATTATTATTATTATTATTATTATTATTATTATTATTATTATTATTATTATTATTATTATTATTATTATTTTATTATTATTATTATTATTATTATTATTATTATTATTATTATTATTATTATTATTATTATTATTATTATTATTATTATATTATTATTATTATTATTATTATTATTATTATTATTATTTATTATTATTATTATTATTATATATTATTATTATTATTATTATATATTATTATTATTATTATTATTATTATATTATTATTATTATTATTATTATTACATATTATTATCAAAATTATAATAATAATAAAAATATAATAATAAATATTTTAAAAAATATACATAATTTTAATAATAATTATAGTTTAATCAAAATGACATTCAAATGCTTTGTAACATTTTCTTCCCAACAAAATATATAGTATAACTGGAATACTCATAAATTAAGTAAATAAAAGTGCAATCATCAATAGCCATTATTAATATTAATTAACAAGTTATTTCGTATAAATAAACACAATTAAAAAAATACGTGTGTCTTTGCATCTTATAATCAACAAGTGAACTAAAAATTATATTTAATGCTATTTAAGCATTAACATTTATATAACATGATAAAATATTAATAATAGTTAAACATAACACAAAAGTTTCTATGAACTGCATGACTTTATACTATTACCATCTTTGAATAAAAGGCAAAAAAAAAGCTATGAATATCTTAAATAAAATTATAAATAAGTTTATTAACAAATTTATAAACTTTAAAGCTACTAAAAGTTAAATTATTGTTAAGCTAACAAATCATAGAAAAGAAAATATAAGAAAGAAGAGCATGAGCTCTTTTCGAAGCTATTAAATTATTTGAAATTATGCATTGATTCAAAGCAACAAATTGAGGAAAAAATATAAAGTTTTAAAATCCGATTTTGTTATTTGATTATTTTTGTACAAATAAAATCAAAGGTAGGTATTTGCGATTTTTTCTTTATCGGGCATGTGATTGGATTCCCTTTCCCCAAATTTTGGGGAAAGGGAATTTCGTTCCACCAATATTTTGAAGAATGTATGGCTATTTTGAAAGAAATGACATTGTCAAAAACAAAAGAGCGGCTATACGATAAAATTTTTGAATAAAAAAATTTCGAAAATATTTAAATTCCCGAGTATTTATTTCAATTTCCCGGGGAAATGAATTCCCGGGAATCCAATCACACACCTGTATATATAGGTACATATAATATTAATGTATTACTATTCTATTTTACACATAAACTCTTTTGACTTATGAGCATATTTTGCCAACTCTGCTATTTTCTGAATCTGCGTGACCAGCTGTGCTGATTTAATACTGTACAGGATTTTCGTATGCATTTTCAAGTACCGGCTTTTTTTCAACGGGCTTTGAAATTTTAATAATTGGTATGTGCTCAATGTTAAAGAATTTGAAAGAAGATCTGTAGAAATAACTTATACGAAATTTATTTTAATATGATTCCCATATGCTGAAGTTGTTTTGATCTGAAAAGTTTGACGTTATTGTTAGGAAATTCCGATAGCTTCAGTTTTGTCTTATATGTTTAGACAGATTATACAAACCATGATCCTTTCCAAATAAAACAAGTAAGGGTGTTATACTATAACAGTTATAGTTAGGTGAGCCTGACAATAGAATACCCGACACAGACACACATCTTCAAATAATTTTTAATATCAGGAGTTGTTTAAGGCCATAGGGGCCCCATATACCGACTTTTGTTTAATTTCTTTATGAAACCGACCCTTTGCCACGCCCACTTTTCCAATTTTTCGGAATTCTAATCGGAGGCTTAGATATACGCGCAAATTCTAAGTTTCATTGAAATATTTGGAAAAAATCAGATTTTGGGGCAGTTTTGAGATTTTTTTGACAGACCCTAGTACTGGAGGTACCCTTAATAATGGACCGATTAAGAAAATTTTTGGGCAATATGTTTTTGGCTACAAAGGAAGTATAAGTGCCAATTTTCGTTCAAGTCCCATAGGCGTTTCGGGAGTAGGGACAATTTTCCAAAAAAGCCCTTCTGCCACGCCCATTTTTCTAATTTTTATAAATCACATTAATTGGCCTAAAATATGTTCAAATGCCAAATTTCATCAAAATATCTTGTAAAACATCGGTTTTAGAGCAGTTTTTGTGATTTTCATAACAGACCCTAGTACTGGAGGTACCCCTAAAAATTGTCCGATCGGGTCCATTCTCGAACCTGTTCTTACTCATGTCCCCGTGAGTACGCATATAAAATTTCATCAAGATAGCTCAACTCCTTCGATAAGAAAACTGTATACAGACAGACGGACAGACGGACGGACATGTCTAAATCGAATCTCCTGGTGACGCTGATCATTTGTATATATATTTTGTATGGTCTATCTCGACTGGTTCTGGGTGTTACATACAACCACACAAACGCAATATACCCTCGACACAGAGTGTGTCGGGTATAATTATACGTATGATGTTTTAAATTATACATAAAAGATACACTGAAAAATACAAATATTTGTGATTTTTAAAAACTATATACTTACTAAATTAATATAAGGGAATTAAAACGAACAAGACATTTAACGCAAGATTCAACTCAAGCTCAACAAATGATAACTTGATACGATAAATTATACAAACAATACAAGTTTGGAGTCGGTCTCCTATACAATAAATGCCCCCAGCTGGCATCTCTTCGGCTACATTCAGGTACACGACTTGGAGCCCTTATATTTCAATTAGGCATCCCAATCCGGGATCCCATTTAAAAAAATAGTAATAAATGTTAAATTCGTAGAAATCGGACAAATCGTTTAAATCTGTTAAATCGTTAGTCGAAGTTAAAATATATGGAATATATGGATGTGTAATCAAACTTTAGTTGAATAGCCAAGAAAACCACCGGGACTAATCCCGGGATCCCGGGATTTTGGGATCCCTAATTTCAATTATAGAAACAATTCTGGCGGCCCCAACGTGTTTATTACAGGATGTCATTTTAGAAATGCGAAATATTAAGTTGTACGAATTTCGTAATATTTTTCACAAATCAGCATCACTGGGTACAGCTGTACCGAATTTTGCTAGCAAAAGTGTGGTCACCTTATGCATGACCGGCTGATTGGCGCGACGCTATTTCACAAGTTATGTTTGTTTATAGTTATTTATATTGAAGTGTTTAAACAGTGTGGAACTTAATGTTACCCAAGCCCAAAAGCCCAAAAAAAAGAAGTGTTTAAACAGCGTTTACGTAGGATGTCTGAAGGAGCTGATATATTTTCTTTACGAATAGTTATCGCAGATTTTTACTTGGAAAAGCCGCTTCTTGGATTGGATCCATGTTATTCCGAATTTCGGGGAAACCAAATCAAAAAGGTATGTAGAAATCTATACAAGATAAGATAGACTTTTCAGATTGGCACATAAATTCGGTATTTTATAAAAAAAAATATTCTTAGCTTTTGAAAAGAAAAAATATATATTCATCCAGAATCCATTCTGAATTTGGCATCAGCTGTTTCGTTTTTTGAATAAGACGGCCAACCGTCCCGGATTCTGCAGAATCGTCCTGTAATGACAGTTGTATTCCCGCATAGCAATATTTTTTTTTTTGGCTTAAAAATTGGCTTCGGGTCACATTGAACATAGCAATATTTAATAAAATAGTCCAGAAAATCATCTAAAGCTTTCCGTATGCCTCGTATTCCTTGTTTTCCATCGTCTCGCTCACATAAGTTAGTGTTACCCAATTCAACTGCCCAAAACGAGCGGATATTTAAACGAAAAACATCGCTATATCCTTGACTTGGCAGTCATACACAGAAGTAAAAAAAAATTCCTTTTCTTTGGTCTCACAAAAATTTCCCCTCGTCCGGCGCGCTCGCGAGCAGCAGAGCTGCTCATATCTATATGCAATTTTCTCATACGGGCTCAGTTGGGCAACGCTACCCCTACGTGATTAATTGGCGATTGCTCTATATTTCGTTTTTGTACTCTCAATACGGCTCGTTTTTGAAACATTCAAATGAGTCATTTTCCAGTTCCCAAAATGCCAAAATGCTGTCTACAGAAGCAATGAACCGTAACACATTTTGTAGGCCGTAGGCGGTAATGCATACGACCTCATATACCATTGTAGTATACTTTTTTTCAAGCATGGCCGTTTTGTAGAGTGAACGCCTACTATCACCACATAAAGTAAGCTATTGGTGGGCAGATCGCCTACAATCTCGTATACTTTGTAGGCGGTAGGCACTGTTGGCCGCTGGATTTTCTTTTAATCATGCATGTGATCAATCGCTTTTTAATCATCAAGGGGGCTCGAAAAATAGCTGGGCGTGTTATAGTTAAAACTTAGGACGTTATTTCGAGACATGACCTTATGAATTGCCTTATATAAAGACATCTTACCCCGATTGAAAATTTTGTTTTACTCTTCAACAATAATTTAAAAACTTCACTTTATTATTTATGAACGGCATACATCCATTCATAGTTACTCTTACTGAATTCTCCTGGATGTATAGTAAAGGAAAATTTAAGTTATATAATATCAAACATGAAAAGATCAAAGATCTACATACAACATTCATACGTATATAGAATTAAGAAATTGAATAAATCTTTTAAAAAAAATTATTTAAACGTTATGACATTTTTTTAAAGGTTCCTATAATACGGATTTTCGGTTCAACTAGCAATGGTCAAAAAACGTGCATGCATGTTCATGGAGTATTTCCATATTTCTATATACCATATGAGAGCAAAGATTTCGAGTCTATAAACAAAGCGGTCTACCAAGTCGCTCTCAGTATAGATAAGGCAATAAATATATCCCTAGGACAGACACAATCCGCAACGCAACATGTGTTCAAAATCCAATTGGTCAAAGGCATGTAAGTAATTCTCAATATGTATTAACTTAAACGTTCTGAAATCCGTTTTCATGCAGTCCCTTTTACGGCTACCACTCCCGTGAGCATCAGTATCTTAAGATATATATGTATAATCCTCGTTTTGTTCGACGTGCAGCGAATCTTCTACAAAATGGTTCCATTCTTGGGAAAGTAAGTAAAAATGTCTTAAAATTTATTATTGCAAGTTATTAAAGATTTTTCCAAATAAATTTTCAGGTATTTCATCCTCACGAGTCTCATGTGCCCTATGTGCTACAGTTTATGATAGACTATAATCTCTATGGCATGAGCTTCTTGCATATTCCATTGGATATAGTCAAATTTCGACGAAATAATGAAGAAGAGAAAGTTTCTTTTGTCGGGACCTTTAAGGAAACACAAATTCTGAACACAATGCTAGTAAAAAAACAATCGGTTAGTGCTTTAGAAGTGGACATTGGCGCCAGTTTTATACTCAATCGTTTTCAATTGGTCGCTAAAAGTAACGCAAATAAACATAGCAATCCAGGCGTCGAAGCTATATGGCATGACGAAGAGATACGGCGTAGAAATTTGTTATCAAGCTTCGGTGACGATGAGGAAAAAATTAATACGGTAGGTTAAGTAGAGATTTTCATTCCATATCCCTGTATTGTATTAAAAATTTACGACTTTCAGATACCAAAGCTAGAAATACCAGCGCCAGAAGAGCGTCCAAATCTACAACCTACAGAAAGTGAAACGTTCTATCGTGTTGGATTGCTAAGTAAATTAGCAACTTTAGAGAATTCGATCTCAGAGAGCCCGAGCATCTTGGATCAAACTATGAATGCAACATTGCCCCCTAACCGGAACAACAATATAACATTGAATGTTGGAAATTTAACTAATAAGGAAATGGTAAAGAATGGAAGGTCTTATTATTTAAATTTGGTACATTTTAAAGCTACTTTTTCCAGCGGCGTACTTTCAATTTAAGAAAGTTGCTAGCTAATTCTGTATATCCCGAAGAATGCTCTCCAGGTGAAGAAATAGAAAATGCATCTTGCATTATGGACCACTTGAGCGGCAATAGCTTTTTTCAAACAAACTCCTCAAAGTCATCACAAACACTTAGCTATAGTAGAGAGAGTGAAACACCGTTCGATGAAAGCCAGTTTTGGGATGAGACTATGGTCGATGAAGAGATGCTTTTAAATCTTACTCAAGAGCCTCATGTAGCGCTTAATGCAACTTGTAAGTTTACTGAGCGACTTCAGGAATGCAAACAAAAAATGTGCAAACATATACATGAAATTCTCGTTATTTACAGTGCGCGACGAAGACATCGAATTGTTGGATGTCCTTCAACAACTTGAAGCGCAAAATGATCTTGATGATCCAGTTGATTTGGATAGTACACTTGCACCGTTATCTCAACATAAAGACTGTGAGTTCAAGTCTATTTTTTTTTTTTTTTTTTTTGTAACCTTTCAAAAGTAAACGATCATTTACTTTCCTAGTTGAGTACACCCCCGAATTACTTGATAAAGAAACAGTCTCAATAGCCAATAGCCAAATTTTGATTGATGAAGATGCTTTGTCTGAAAACGAGTGCGATGATCAGCTGCTAGACTTCTCTGTTGCCTTGGATGATATGGATGCATTTTTATTGAGGCTATCGCAACCACCGCCAACCGAAAGTGACGAAAAAATATCAGAAGAAGACTTCTCACTACCTCAAACAGATGGTGCGGATGATTCTTTACAAAAAACTCCCGAGAAAAAATCACAAAACATTGGAGCGAACATTCGCCAACAAACAACACCAACACGAAGTCCTAAGACACCAAAAAATAGCTTACGATCCCCTCGAACACCAAAATCGAATGCAGCTTCAAAATATGCACCTTTACCGTTTGTAATACGAAATCATTCAGCAACAAGTAGGATAACGATGACTAAAAGGATTTTTTAATTAATTTAATGAATTTAAATTGTGATACTTTTAGAAAATGATGAAGGCAAAACTGGGCTAAGGCATTTGGATTTCGATGTTTTAAATACAAGGCCAAGGTATGCGATAAAATAAATACATTTGATATTGTTTCATCTTTCAATTTTCGTTGCGATTTAGCTCTCCAGTGCCATTGCGAAAGAGCTTGGCTATAACTAAAATGCGACGAAAGACAATATCGTCTGCAAAAGAATTGCAAGGCCTTTTAAACAACCCAATGGAGGAGAAAAAAACGTAATATTATTTAAGAAATTTTACTGATAAAGCCTTAATATTAAAAGAACTAATTCAGTAGCAACTCAGGTGGTCGTCGATCACGAAAGAACTCCGTTGACTTGGAAAAAACTCATGTTACATGTGCACTTACACCAGTCCGCAGAAGTGAAAGACTTTTAAAGTTTTGCAACGTGGCTTCAACACCGGCGAGTGTGCCGAAACTTGAAAGGAAAACTTTACCAAATCCCGTCACGAAGCCAACGAAACAGAAGCCTCAGCACAAAAAAGAGGACAAAACTTCTGTTAAGCCTCAGCACAAAAAAGAGGAGAAAACTTCTTCTAAATTTAGAAATTCAAACGGTAAAGTAACTAAAAATAAAAATTCATATGTCTTGAAGAAATTGCTCGTAAGACTCCCAAAAAGAGATCTTTATAAATTAGCCAAGGAATTTCAACGTTCCAAAGAGAAGCTTAATAAAATAACAGTGACAAATGAATTGAATGAAGAGAATGTCGCATGTAATGTATCGGAGAAATTTGAAGAGGAAGTTAACGAACAAATCGAAGAAGTTGAAGTAGAGGAAGCGATCCACCAAGACAATAAAGCTGAAGAATTGAATTTATCACTTATGGAGCAGCCTGGAAAAGAGGATTCTTTATCAGAAAATTGTAAAAATGACTCGACAGATAGAAAATTGGATGATCACATCAAAAGGAATCTCTCGCAGTTAATGAAAGCTTTCCAAACTTCTAACGGCCGGAATAATGATTCAAAACACAAAAAAGAAGAAGATTCTACAGAGCAGCATCAAACCAAAAAACCCTCCGTAAAATTTTTAAAATCGAAATCACTTCACTTATTTGGGGATCCAAAACGTTCGCCATTAAGCTTGAATCGCTATCGAAGCAAGAAATCCGAAATGGAAATTCATAAATCTCAAACCCCTACTGTGCAGTCAACCTCTGAAGATACTGTAAGGAAAAATCTTGCAGAATTGACAAAAATTTTGATGGGAATCAACGAAAGAAGTAGGGAAACAATCACTAAAATAATTCCAGAACAGTGTGCGCAACGTATTGATGAAGAATCCGATCACGCCAATGATACGAGCCTTGGAAGCTTACGTCTTTCAGAAAGTGATAATGATGATGATAAAGAAGAAGAAATTGCTGCCTCCGATACGGAAGCTACCGCAGCTCAATCTAGACAAAAGAAAATTTCAAGTTTTAAAAGTTTGCGTCGCAGTTTTTATTCAAGAAGGCTAAATAATATTCCCAAGCCCACACCAATAACTCCTGAAACACCCTCGATGAGTGCAAACAATTCACAAAGATTCTTTGATTTATCGTTGAGCATAAACAGTCCTTCGGTATTTAGCGAGATTTCTAGTCCAGCTCAAACGCCCAAAATTATTGAAAACACAAAAATATGCCATTCGAATGAAACAGATATTGTAACATTAGCGCCGATGCATCAGCCGCCAACACGCGAAGAGTCGTTGAAATCCAGCCTAAAACTACAAATGCATGAATACGAATTTCAAATGCCGTTTTATAGCAATCCGGATGATATCACAAAAGCGAAAGAGATCGGTTTCACTGTACTACAAATACCCGGCAATAGACTTAACGATTGCACTGAATTTCAAAGTGTCTTCGGTGAGGACAGCAGAGGCTTGGCAAATTGGCGACGTACGAAATTGCGCGAAATTGGTGATGGTGAAATATCGCAGCGCTATCGCAATGATGAACGAGTCCGTGCATTTTTCGCAACAAAAAAACCAAGCCTTATCCAACCACAATTGCAGCCGCCTTCACGTCATGATGCGAAAATTTGGCTGAAAGCCAAGGAGTTAATTCAAAGAAATGATGCAGAGCAGCCACTGACAACACTTACGATTGACGAGGATAGCCCCATTAAAATCAGAAGACAAAAAGTAACAATGATGTTTAATGATGGAGGAACTGGTGATGATAGTGACAATGTTGATGAAATGGATCAAACGAATTTTTCATTGACTCTAACGCCACTTACGCCTGCAACACCATTGGAACAAAGGGATGAGCCGTCATATTCCGCTTTAAAAGGAAACTTCACACCACGAACAACAGCCGTCACGGAGGAGGAGGAGGAGGAGGAGGAGGAGGGGGTTGCAATGAGTGCTTTTTCAAGAAAACGCAATCGACGGTCAATGCGCATGAAATTGGTAAGGACATCATTAAGTGAAAAACTGAAAGTTGTCGCTGATACTGAAGCCAGACGTGATGGGAAAGGCAGCAAAAACACAGTTGAAATATCTGAGAATATCAACAACTCACTGACTCCGTCACAGCAGTCGAATCGCTCTTCTAACGACACTTCTAGTATATCTAGCCAAGTGGCTTTAATCGAGCTAGAGCGTTTATCATTTGTTAAAAAGTTGAAGTCGAATGCCAAAAAAGATCAACTGAATATCAGTTTCGGGCTGAGTTGTGCCTCATTAAATAACACTTTTGGATTTAAGGTCAATTTCGAGAATTTGCAGGAGGCAAAAGCCGATCTTGAGGTAGGTTTTATTTTTTATTTTTTTGAGAAATTTTCCCATAAAGAAGTGTGCCGCTAAACTTCCGTGCATGTGATATCTGATGTCGTTGTAGTGTAATAATCTAACAAGTATTGCTATGGAGCTCTTCGTGATGACACGCAATAATCTATATCCGAATCCAGAGTTAGACGAAATACGTTGTATCTTCTATGCAATTGAAAATAATATTTCCAGTAATTCGATATCTGCGTGTCAAAAGTCACCTGGTCGCAACGCCTGTGGTTACATTTTGGTGAACGATGTGCAAGATATCATTCAAAATGAGGGTAAAATACATGGTATCGATGCTGATATTTCAGTGAAAATAGTGAAAACTGAAGTAGATGCGTTGGAAGCTTGGTTAGAAATATGTGCCCATTGGGACGCTGATATATATGCTGGCTATGAAATTGAAATGTCCTCGTGGGGTTATCTTATGGAACGTGCAAAATATCTTTGCCTTAACATTGGACCTTTGCTGTCTCGGATACCAACTCAAAAGGTGCGCGATTTTGTTCACGAAGATCATGATCAATTGACCGATTTGGATGTGGAAACGAAACTGTGCGGTCGTATTTTACTGGATGTTTGGCGTTTAATGCGGTCGGAGATTGCTCTGACATCGTATACATTTGAGAATGTTATGTATCACATTCTGCACAAACGTTGTCCGTTGCACAGCTATCGTGAACTAACGAATTGGTTTAAATCACCTGGTTCGCGTTGGATTGTTTTGGAATACTATTTGGAACGCGTTCGAGGTATTATGGCATTATTGGATCAGCTCGACTTACTCGGACGTACAAGTGAAATGGCTAAATTGATTGGTATACAATTTTATGAGGTTCTATCACGTGGCTCGCAGTTTCGTGTGGAGAGTATGATGCTAAGGTATGGAATTGTATGCTCTTGTTAGAATTGACTAAAAAAAAACTTCCTTGAATTTTTTTTTTTTTTTTTTTTTTTTTTAGAATAGCTAAACCGCGAAATTTAGTTCCACTATCGCCCAGTGTACAACAACGAGCCCATATGCGTGCTCCAGAGTATTTACCTTTAATTTTAGAACCGCAGTCAAGATTCTATGCAGATCCGTTGATCGTATTGGATTTTCAGAGCTTGTATCCTAGCATGATTATTGCTTACAATTATTGCTTTTCCACGTGTTTAGGACGCGTCGAACATTTGGGACAGTAAGCTGATATACTAAAACCTCCTTTTTTTTTTTATTTTTCATTAAGTACATACTCATTTCGGATCTCATTGTTAGTTCTACGCCGTTTGAATTTGGTGCCTCACAACTTCGAGTTTCTCCCGCATTGTTACAGAAATTACTCGATGAAGATCTTGTTACCATTTCACCATGTGGTGTTGTATTTGTTAAGTCCAGTGTACGTGAGGGCATTCTGCCCCGTATGCTCACAGAAATACTTGATACACGTTTGATGGTGAAACAATCGATGAAATTGCACAAATCTAATTCAGCTCTTCAGCGAATACTGCATTCCCGTCAGCTTGGCTTGAAACTTATGGCGAACGTTACTTACGGTTATACAGCCGCCAACTTTAGTGGACGTATGCCTGCCGTCGAGGTTGGTGACAGTGTGGTTGCAAAGGGCCGTGAAACGTTGGAGCGTACTATAAATATGGTTGAAGCAAATGAAAAATGGGGCGTTAAAGTCGTTTATGGTGATACGGATTCATTGTTTGTTCTTGTACCCGGTCGAAATAGAGAGCAAGCTTTTAAAATCGGTGAAGAAATCGCTGCAGCAGCAACCAAGGAGAATCCATTTCCAGTTAAGCTAAAATTGGAGAAGGTCTATCAGCCCTGCATACTTCAGGTAATGCAGATATGTGTATTGTAAAATTATAAATATCCGTACTTATATCATAAAAAAAAAAGAAGATAATTCAAAGTTATATAATACGATTTTGAGGAATTTTTGTGGAAATTCTGAAATTATTATTATTTTTTTTTTTTTTTTGGGAACATCAACATTAATCGACGTGTTCTTTCAGACGAAAAAGAGATACGTTGGCTATATGTATGAGTCGCCTGATCAAACTGTCCCAGTTTATGAGGCGAAGGGCATCGAAACTGTGCGAAGAGATGGCTGTCCTGCTGTAGCAAAGGTGATCAGGTTTTTAACACATCTTACATAGGAAATCCGCTAATCTTTAATTCATTAACAGATGCTAGAAAAAGTGTTGCGTATACTTTTCGAAACAGCGGACGTAAGTCAGGTGAAACAGTATGTATGCCGTCAGTTTACAAAACTATTGTCTGGACGTGCTAATCTACAAGACTTGATATTCGCAAAAGAATTTCGAGGCTTAAATGGTTATAAAACCACTGCTTGTGTACCAGCATTGGAATTAACGAGGTACCGCAATTTAATCCATTTTTTTTTTTTAATTGTTCAAAAAAATCTCTTTTCAGAAAATGGATTCAAACAGATCCACGTCATATTCCACGTCGTGGTGAACGGGTGCCATTCATAATAACAAATGGTCCACCTGGAGTTCCACTCATTCGTCTTGTTCGTAGTCCTCATGATGTTTTAGGTGATGATGGCTTAAAAATTAATGCTATCTATTATATAACGAAGGCCATTATACCTCCATTAAATCGTTGCCTTCTACTGATCGGTGCCAATGTCAATGAATGGTTTGCAAATTTGCCACGTAAAATCTTAATGACAACGGCGCTCTCGACAGCCAATGAACTAATCTCTGCAAACCAGCCAAAGAAGAGCACAATTTCCCAATATTTTTCAACAACGAATTGTGTTATTGAATGCGGTCGTCAAACGAAAGAAGGTATATGTAATGTTTGTGTAAAGGACGCTCCAAAATGTGTTGTTGCTCTGCATTATAAAATCGCAAACGTCGAACGGGCGTTTCATTTGACACAGCAGATTTGTCAGGCGTGCTGTGGACGTGTAGGTGACTTAAAATGTAGTTCATTGGATTGCCCTGTTTTGTATGTTTTGGAGGTAAAAAGACGTGATTTGCAACAAATAGAACATTTTCGCCGATTGTTGATGAAATTTTAGCCTAACCTAGAATAGTTTAGTTATATTGTTAAAATATTTTAGCTAATGTTCTTTTTTTTTTTCATTTATTTTAATCAATTTCAATGGGCATGTTAACTTTAAAATTTAAATTTTTATGTGATTCTATTAGGACTCTTTTGAAGTTCATAGCGCTGATTACTAAATATGTACATAATAATGAAAAAAGAAAGATGTTTTTTTGATTGTTTTTGAATTCACTTTTATTTTTTAACAAATTGTAATCAATAATTTATTGTATGTGGATTTCTAATAATCTTAACAAATATTTTGAATATTGTACTCAAATTCGTTTTCGCATGCATTTTTACTACCATAAATATTATATATAATGTCCATTACTGGGTATATTTAACATTAAGTCAAAAATATAGAATGATCAGAACAGTCCATATCTGGTTTTACAAATATGCATGCAGATAAATAACCTTTTCATGAAAATTTCGCAGCAAATCAATCAATTTAATTCGATTTCGAACATCATGGTACCTTTGCCGCCATCAGCATCTGATGATTCGGACTCCCGTTGCAGAAGATTTGCGGCACTGTGCCTCTTCTTTTTACCTTTTCCCAATTTCACCGGCAAATTGTTATATTCTCTCAATGATTCTTGCATTTCAACGTTTCCATTTCCATTTCCATTTTCAATTTTTCCATTCATCTTACTTTCATCGTTATGACCTTTTTCATCGATGTTATCGTTGTTCATTGATTTCGCGTTCGGTGTAGCGGAACGTGGACTCTTTTGAATGGTGATTGGCTTAAAAAATTTTAGTAAAATAAATATATGTGTATATAAAATATGCATATATGCATAGGTACATAAATGTATAATTGTCATTTATTGAGAAACTTTCTCACGATATAATTTCATTCATGCCAATGGTTTCCTCAAGTTCTACAAGGCCGAAGTCCAATCTAGCGAGAGCTCGTTGCGAGAGAGCGAGACGTCACGCAGAGAAATGTCAAAACAGTTTCAATGAATGAATGCAATCATATGAAGCCAGTTCCAATTTTAAATTTAAAACATATAAAAATTGAATTTAAACAATGTTTTAAATTTAAAATTTGATTATGAATAAGGGATTAGAAAAGAAATTATATTTTACAGGTTTCGAAAGAAATTGGCTGTTTTTTTTCTCGAAAAATGCGAATTTTGAATTTTGTCGATTTAGCAATAAAGCAAACATTGTGTTTGTATTAATAGGAAATGTATTTGAATCTTTGCTTCATGGTTTCAGAAGATAGAAGCCTTAAAATTTATTTGGCGAAATCAACCCTCGTATATTAGAAATTAAGTAAAAAATCTTTGTTGCCTTTTTATTTACGACTTTTACAATTGAACCTTAAAGAAAAATATTCTTTTACACTATGCAATGCACTTTCATGAAATATAGGTCAGCGCAAGTAATTTTTGGGGGTGTGAAAAGCACCTTCGGCAAAATTATTATTACATAATTCAACAAAGGAAGCTTGGCATAGTGATAATATATATCGTTGAAATTTGCCAATTTAAGCAAATCATATAAATTATTATTTTCTTCAAATGAACTTTAAAAAAATAAAAATAAAAAACAACGTAAACTTAAGCAGTCTCAACTCACCTTATGGTCCTCTTCATAATCGGCAGAGTCACCCTCACTGAGGCGTCGTTGAAGTGCGCGTTGTTTGCGATCACGACGTTTCTGATTTTTCTTACGTTGACCCAAGATGCTGGAGTCCATTCTGTGTGTGCAAAAAAAGAAAAAAAAAAACGAGAAAAAATTTATTCGACTAAATTAAACCAAATATGAAGAGAAGAGAAATTTGTTGTTTTAACAAATAAATTTAAATGTTTTGAGGATCTATATATATATATAGTATGACCTCCAGACTGGGCTCAAGTTCAAGTTTATTGAAATCAATTACTATTTGAATATGCATAGAAAGAGTTGATAGGAAGCTTTTGGTCTAAAATATGAATTTGCTTGTCTCATGGATCAGATTTATTTAACGTCGTATTATTATTATTGCTTTTTTTAATTTAGAACTTACCGAAATATTTGCTTTTGTATATTATCATTAAATCTAACAGTCTTTTTACAACTCTCCGAGAGCCCACCAGTGACATTCTCTTCTGGAATATCGCTAAATGATTTTGAAAAATGTAATGAGCCAAGCGAGGCGCTGCCATTGTGCATTAAACAACTCATAAGCGAAGAACAATCTTCCACGGAAGATGAACAACTATCCGATGTGGAAACGCGTATAGAATGATCATAGCGACTATATCGCTTTAAAATTCCCTTGAATGGTTGGCGCAAAGCGGTACTGTCAACGTTTCGAGCGACGTTATCTCGGCACTCGGAGAAGCTGCGTTGCTTGCGTTGCGCTTGTTGATTTGTGATTGTTATTTCGCTTGTGGAAGCGCTACTCTTAATGTCAACGGCATCCTTAGCCTCAAATTGTTTAATAGCACTTTTGATATCATCAAAAGCGGATTCCGATAGGGATCGTTGTTTCTTGTTACGTTTGCGTTGTTTTCGATTGAGCTTTTTGTGCACAGAAGTAGCATCACCACCGGAACCCACAGCCGATGCGGTCATGGCGTTACCATCTTCATCTTCAGTTGAGGTATTAGCTCCGCCACTCACAATTCCAGCTGTCTCAATAGTTGAGGAAAGCGCGTCAATTGCTTTGATTGCGATTTCAACACTATCCGCATTGGGACGCTCGACAGCAATTTTGACATTGGCTGCAGTGCTCAATGACGGGTTCTTGTGCTGGTAGGCTTTGAATTGATTGCGAATGCTGTAGGTTCGCACATCTTTGGGATATAATCCAGCCAAATATGTCTGTAGTGACTCTCCAAGCTTTGTTAGCTGAAGATTCAGCACGACATTATTCTCCCAGGCCTCGGCATTAGCTGAAGCAATCTCAAGATTACTGCCTGCAGGTAGTTCCAAATAGAATGCATAGTAAGTCGGATAATAACCGGATCCGATTGATGTAAAGCGTAAATAAACACTTTCGCCTTTTTGATGCTTTACTATAGAATCCGGTTGAACGTTACGAACGTGCAGCACTAAAGACATCATATCGTCCAACACATTACAATCAAACTTCTCAGGTAGTTTATATGGCAAATCGTTTTCGAGAAAAGTCTCGAAAGTGGAATCCGTTGGGAAGCTTGGGACAGCATCCGCTAGAAAGATGGGAAAAATGAATTTGTTTTTATTTAATTTTTTTTTTTTTTTTAATCTTAGTGAATTTATTAACTAAATTTTAATTTAATAGACTCACCACCATCGTCTTTCACATCATCTTCACGCTCGTCTTCGGCAAAATTTTGTTCGACTTCCTGAACTGGTGAACCACTGGGGCTATGTTCAGTACTCGACTCATCGCGTACATCACTTTCCACGCCGCTGTCCTCGCGGTGCAAATGCAAGACCGTATTATGCATATTGCGCTGTTGATCCACACTTGGCTGTATAACAGGCAATGTAATACTCAAACGTCTCGTATCCGTATCGAATCGTGCAGCGCCGTCCTTATCATTCACAGCATATGGCAATTCCAATTTGAGACGATACTTAGCACCAGCGCGTTCGCTTAATAAATAAACCGATTTCTCAGTAACGTCCAAGCGACACTCGGCTGCCGACGAGAGCATCGGTAGCTCGATTTCTACCACCAGCTCGCGCGGCACAGTTACATGCATTTTAGCATCGAGCTCCTCTGTATATTCAGTGAGATCGATTCCGCGACGATGTTTGATGACATACTTTGGCGTAGCATACTCCGGCTTAGGTGGGATATTCGATTTCAATGGTAATTGTTTCGGTTTTCCAGACTCGGCGGTGGGTTTCGCTGGATAAATATGATCAAGTGGATGGGGTTCAGTAGCCTCTGGCGGTGGATTCTTAGCCAATTTTCGTATCACAGTTGGTCGTGCTATGCCTTTGTAATTTAGTTTCGGGAATTTCAAATTCGCACGATCTAGTTTCACCTGATGAAATAAATATAATACATATGTATATGCAATTTGAAAATGATAACCGCCCAAACTGAACTGTTATAAAATTCGATAGCGGTCAGGATTACGATATGTCGGTTATTACAATAACAATTGGTCACAAATTCTCATGGAAAATTCATGTTTTGATTGAGGTTTTCAATTACAACAAAATGATTTGGATAAGCTTTATCCAATTATAGAAGCGTCGATATAGAGAATACATATCGTCATGTAATGCCTTAACATAATTTTACGTTATTCTAATCGGTCGGATTCTATGGAACAATATGGTATAAAATGTAATTAATTGTGCGGTTACCTTATACTCTCGCTCGACAGCGTCCAGCGCCGTATCGATGAGACATTTACGGAATTCTGAATTCCTTTGAGCGAGATGCAAAGCATCAGGATGAAAAACGATATCGTAGACACGACAACGTTTATTTTGCGCATCAAGATCATCGCGCGGCGGCCCTTGAACCATTGGAATGGACCAACTAATTCCACGCTCTCCGCTATCATGATTCAATTGAACCTCGTGTGTTGGCTGTGCCACTTCTGGACTTTTTGCGATGTTTAGAAAACACTTGGTCGAACCGTTTTCGGACGTTTTCACAACAAAACCCGGTTCCGGATTCACAAAACGCACTTCGACACCACGCTCGGCTTCAAGCTGTTTGATCTCTGCTTCGTAGACCTTTCGGTTCTCCGGGTCCTGAATCT